>JAQBSW010010147.1:0-25606 GCA_029291075.1 Eudiplozoon nipponicum
CTTTAGCATAAATTTATATCCATCAGGTTGGTATCATGTACCGACTCGGAAACCATAGTGTTAGTATCCGGTACTCATCGATTTCAAAAAAGGTATCAGTTACTAACACAATGGCCATAGTGTTGGTATCCTTTACAGACTCGGTATATATATTATATAGTGTGAGTTAGCATTGAAGTCGTATTGTCGTTGACTTCAGATTATGTTAGCTTCACTATTACAGGTTTACACATTCGTCTAGGAGATTGTACCGTCCTATTATTCCACATTCTTCTACCAAATATATAGTGGTTAAAGGGCGTAATACCGGCTCCTACTGATGAGTCGCCAGTAAGCACGAAACGAATGTGCATGAGATTATACTTTCCGTTCATGCTGCCTTTGGTTTATCCTTCTGGTCACAACTGAACTAATTTGTTACTAGGTTCGCAAAACCTAATACATACTTGCAGCTACTTGTTGCTTGTGTTGTGCCAATGGTTGAGCCTTTGGTGAACAAGGTAACGGAGCAACCAATTCTATCTGGTGTTCTACTCCTATTTTCAAACCTATTCTTTTGGCACTAAAAGTTTGAAACACTGCTAGGTGCTTCTCGATTATATCAGCAAAGTCATGTGCGACTGTTGGACGAGGTAAGAGGACTGTTCTAACTGCCGACACGTTAGACTCATTATTTATTGATGTCCCTACGCCTTCTGTGATAGTCCTAGCCTTGGGGTCTACTTTCAGCTTGAAATGTGTCAAGAAATCCATGCCAATGATATGGTCCTTGACATCGGCTAATAGAAAATTCCATAAGAAAGAAGATTTCTGGCCTAATGTTACCGACATTTCTTTCATCCCTTTTACTTCAATTGGACTACCGTTAGCGGCCCATAGTTGATAATCAAATGTGAGGCAATCTGCTTCCACCACGTCTGACCTAACTATGCTTACCTCTGCACCCGTGTCTATGAGAAATTCTAATCCAGATAATTCATCCTTAATAATGAACTTGTTGCTGGACATTCCGGCAATGTTTTCAAGATCCCCACTTAGTGAGAATCGGACTCTTTTGCCTTTTATCTGGGTGCTGTTTATACTAGTCGCCTCTTTTGCTTTGAGTATGCCTTTTAAAGGCATATCTGGGAGCCTTTGCAATGGAACCCCCCTTACGGCTCCTACTAGTGGGGTTTTTTCCCTTTTCCCGGTGACGGATTTCTCTCAACCGGTTTTGTGCTTCCTTTCCATTTGGGTTCACCTAATCGCGGGTAATTATAATTTTCATCTTGGCACTTCGCACTGCGTCCATATTCGCCCTGTGCCTTACCCCATCCGCGTGGCCCTTCGAAGCGGTGACGCGAGTGACTCCTTCGGCGTCTAATATCCTGGACCTGACTCTGAAGTTGTGCGACATCACTACGCAAAATAGCAACTTCCCTACATAAGAAACGCAAACTTTCTTGTGTGGTCAGGTGGTTTTCGGTATCTGCCCTGACTGGCTGCATCGTTGCAGAATCTGCCATTACAGCATGTACTTGTGGTTCTTGCTGTTTATACACGCCGTCTAACCCTCTGAGTTTCGTCGGTCAATCTATGTTCATTGTGTCAAACACTTCCTTTGTTGTTCTGAGCCTAACTGGTAACTCAGCTGTAAAAATGGAGTTGACTACATCACTAGATATATTCAACCTGGAAGCTTTCGTGCAAAGGCGTTCATAAAATTCGGACGGTAACTGACGTCCCATTTTTTCTAAGCGTAATAATTCGCACATTTGCGCTGTTCTTCCAGGCTGATATCTCTGTTGAATTTCTGCCATTAATAACTCAAATGCGTTGTACGGCTTTTCTTTCACAGTTCTGTCTCTGAAATTTTCCAAAGCATTTCGGAAATTCTCAGGCAATGCCATCCATGCTGCAACAAATTTCTCCATAGGGTTCACAATACAATAAGCCTCAAATATCATTTGGGCATCTCCTACCCAACTTGCATGTTTCTCTGACTTATACTGTGGTAGACTAAATATTCTTGGACTGGCGTGGTCGCCAAATTTTGTTGAGGCCCCAAACCTATTGGTATTTGTAAGCCCCATAGATGCCAGTTCGCTAGATGTCCTAATATTCACAGTAGAGTCTGTTTTGCCTACATTGTTATCTGTGTCAATAAGATTTAAATCCATTAGGTCCTGCCCTAAATGAAATACATCTTCTAATTTAATATCGGCATTCATGATCAAGAATTATGATACTTAAATTGACACTTACTTGAGGCTTTTGGAAGGTGAGAGTTGGAAAGCTATATCATCAGCAATAATCTGCTTTGATGTGTACGTGACCCACAATAATAAATAAAATTACCTGTTCCAAGGCTCCTCCTCAGTGTTATATTATATCAGAACACAAGACAAGTGTCGAAAGATGTTTATTGAGTAATGTGGTAATCGTTTATTATGGAGAGAAATGTTAAAATGCAGCAAACGAAAATCTACAACCAGCCCGGAAGCACGATACTCAAAAACTGAAAATAGCGCACAATTTTAAAAATCAAGTCTTTAAACAAAGAATGTTCTGGAAAATAAAAAGAAAAAATTCTTTTTAAATAATGTTGTTACAATCAGCTATGGTGGTTTAAATTTATCATTCAAGGTCATTTTATAAAAGGCGGAGGATTCAACATCCTCTACACACTTTAATTTTGTTGGAGGAAATATCTTCCTCAACAATACCAAGCATGTAAGGGGTACTAACACTATGGTTTTCAAGTCGGTAAACAAGTAGCTGTACAAAGAAAAGTAGTGTAACATATGATATATGTTTCATGAATCAAATTTGCCAAAGGTTTGCAGCTTTTATCACTGCAAAATGTATGGTTTCGAAGGCTGTGCTATTGTATAAAAGTATTCAACTCGAGTCAGTGGACGAAAACCTATATGAATCCAAAAGAAGTTTCATGAAGTAGGAACTAGGTCTGGACATTTGGAGATTTCACATCCTTTGGTGGAAAATATTGCGAAAAATAATTTTTCTTTATCAAATATTGATAAAATTTACAGTCAATTGCCAAAAAAGTATAGAGCAACGTTTCTCTACGAAGTTATTAAAAATTTTACGATCTTAACTAAGAAAAATATGTCATCATGTTGTTCTTTTTAATTTTGATCATAACAACATTTTCACATGATTAAAAAAAGACCAGGATCAAAACGATAAGTAACATATTTTTTGAAATTTTTGCATCCATTATTTGAATTATTATATAGAAGATCCACGAATTATATCACAAGTAAAAAAAATTGCTTGAATTTGCAATTATTGGGTCAAAAATTCTCGTAGTATAATCTATTATTATTTGTATCATTAACTAATATAGAAAAATTATTCACTCAAAATTACTGTTTTTTGTTTTCATTATAATAATTGTATCAAAATTTGATTAAGTGTACGCAGTGATATTACTTCAGGATGTTAACCTGCTGATAAAGCCCATAAAAAATTACCGTGATTTAATAATAATATTCATGTGGTGTGATGTCTTTTATCTATTGTGCATTTACTGATACTGTAATAAATTTGATAGAAAATTTTTTATTTGAATCCAAATAAAGAAATTATATTGTATTCTATTCTGTTCTAAATTTAATTAAAGAGAAATACGCACTAAAATTGACTGACCTTGACAAGTGAGAGCGTACAATTCTTAAACCAACTAATCGTGACTTGTAAATCCAAACGTAGAGAGACAAAATTTCCGAAACATTGATCAAGTTCAGTGGAGGCCATTGATCTTTTAAGTTGCAAAATCAACAATTAGCCGATACTTTAACAAGAAACAAAGGCCTTTTATGTTGCGCAAGACCTTAGCGACAATGAAGTTTTGAGAATATTCCATGTTAAGAGAGTAATGACACCAACCATCAGTGATAAGGGTCGTTTATATGTATTCCCTCCGAAGTAATTATATGTTTGTCGTCCAGCCGAGACTTAATTATCCCTAACTCCACCTTTAATGTGTTCGTTTGTACAGACAAAACAGGTTCGAGCCCTGTCCGCGGCAAATTCTGGCCTGTACTTGATGAGTTCTTGACAAGGACAAAATCGTTCTACTGGATGAGTCTCATTTTCTACACTAAACAATTCATTAATTTTCAAAAGCAAATATATGTACTTAATGGGTCATGTGTTTATATCAAGATTGCAACATTATGATGAAGCAGTCAGCACAACGATGCTATTTGCCTTCGAGCCGCAGAAGTGAATATAATATATTTATTATTCACACTATCAACAGCTACAGGTATTGCTACAAATATCATGGTCTATTAGAATGCCAGGTAAACTGGTTATACCAGAATCCAATGAGAGCTGCACCACAGAGGATATTCAGGAGCACCTAAAACAACTAACTGAATACGTGGGCGCCACACAGCGACAAGTCTATGCAAGACTACCTACACACACTCACGTCAGTATTGGAGACTTACTCATGCTCACAAAAGTTAAGCCATGGCACTACAGGCTGTCAATGATGGGCCGTATCGAGTGGAAAGGGTGAACACAAACCACAATAGAGTTTTCGTTAACATGCAAAATGGACCACGAGCAGTCGCACTTGATCGTTTAAGTAGAGTGCCAAAGCAGACTCATGAGAAGGGATGATGTAGCAATAGCCACCTTTGTAAAAGAGAACGCACCAAGGGTTCTATCTATGGCTGAAATAAATCGAAAAATAGTCCTCGTAGAAGTGCACGAATAAACAGAACCAATGATTGAAACAGACCTCTAACCACAGAAGTGAATATAAAATAACAAATATTTGTATTTAGTTTTACTTAATAGACGCGCATCATAAGAGAAAATATTTATAAATAATTGATTAGAAATGAAGCATTTTTGGGTTAAGCATGACCTCTGACCGATTGAAAAACTTAGTAATTGTATTGTCTACACAAATAATTACTTTGGCTACGGAGTTAGAGATATTTAAGTCTCGGCTGGACGATATACTTGTAATAAATTCTGAGAAAATCCACATGAACGACCAAATCAAAATAGGTTAAGTCAACAGTTCTATGCGCAACAGCTCAAGGGGAGCCCTCTGCACTGATGTTTGGCGGTATCTCTCTCTTAGCTTCGGTTTACGTCGTGAAATTGCTCACCACTTCATCCTCTCCAATGTCTCGCACAACATAATAAGCCTTGGATTCCCATTAAAGTATCGTCTAAATGTTGATTTTGCTACTCAAAAGATCAATTTCCCCTTCACCGGACTAGAGCAAAGTTTCTGGAAACTTGCGTCTGAACGTTTGGAGTTACAATTCATAGAGCCATTTTCAGTGCATTCTTCGACAGAAATATAGTTAGCTCTTCGAGATCACAAATCGTTTTTTGATCGCAGCAAGTCAGAGCTATGTGTCTTCAACCCGTTGCACAAAATCATCACAAAATTTCAACTTGTCGTTCTTAAGAAGAGACCTTTTACCCGAGGTAAACTGAACGCTGATCAAGAAGAGTCTTCAGAATTATTAAACGAGGCATCTTTGGCCAATCAAAATTTCATGAGAATTGCCACTAGGAACGGATTAGACAAAATCTGTGGGGATTATCGCAAGCTCAATACTGTGACCAAATCAGATGCATACCCCACTTCTAATATACACACATAGCTCAAAAACTCTAAGGTAGCAATTGTATTTATGTGACTGACCTCAGACTAGCCTGCAATCACATTTCTGAAGCGTTAGATGATATAGATAAAACTGCAATCATCACTCATTTCAACCATTTTGTCTACTTTAACATGACTTTTCGTGTAAAGTTTGCCTCTCAGCCATTTGAAAAGTCCGTGGACAACATATTCCGTGATGACGCCGATTACTGAATGTTATATCTTGATGACATAATGGTTTTTGTTCAAGAACTAAGCTTTCATGCTAAGCATTTAACAAATTTCCTATCACACATCAGATCACTGACTCAAGATCAAATGTGATAAAATCAAAATTGAAACTAAATCCGTGGATATCTTAGGGTAACGTATTCCACCTAAAGTTGTAAAACTTTGCTGTATATGGCCAATTTAATCAAGAATATTATGTCACCCAAGACATCCAAGGAATTACAGGAAGTATTGGGAGTTCTCAATTGCTATCGCGAGTTCCTTCCCAATCCATCAAATCAACTTCATCCGTTATGTAGGCACCTGCGGAATTGAAAATGACTGCAGAATCTCTACTATTTCTTGGTCGGATGAAGACGACGAATTACTTCGTTTTGTCATCAACTTGTTATCACATGGCAAAATTCAAACACATCCAGACTTCCATTAACCTATTCTACTTACATCCGTTGCTCCTGAATTTGCAATTGGAGCCACCTTGGAATAAGAGATCAACGGATTTCAGAAGCCTATTAGTTTTTACTCGCATACAACGAGTAGACACTAGATACGACACATTTGCTCGAGAATTCTTCGCACAAATTCATTAGCATCATAGGCAATCAGAGATCTCGTGTATTTACAGATCATGCACCATTTGTTAGTACTATGAAATGCGACTTCAACCGTCGCCAAGTATACTGCTCTAGCAAAAAGACAGCTGGCACGTCTTTGTGAGTGGCAATTCGACATTTTTCATGTAAAAGTCGAAAAAATCATTATTTTATTCACACTTTCTAGGTCAGATGTTTCGGTAAAAACACCTTTGCCTTCGTCATTCCAAGTCTCCTTCATGACTCTCAGGGAACCTGCTGTTATCCCATCCTTCCTACAAATAGAACAGCGCGGTGACACTCATATTCAAAAATGAGTAGCTCGTCATTCCACCAAGTTAGTATACAGAATCTGGGAAGGTCTATTTATTGTTTACTTCACGAGAACGCAGCCTCACTAGCTAATTCTGCCAACTAGTCTCCACAGAAAGTTTTTTGTCTCTCTTTACTCTATTTATCTATCAGAGTGTTAAGACGAATGTTAAACTTATTACAGATTGTTTCTGAGATCATAGACTCAGGCTGAACGCTAAACGACGTGTCTCCGTGTGTGCTATATTCCAAAGAATAAAATCATTCGGCAAACTCATTCTGATTTGGAATATTTCACATAAACTTCACGCCTAGCCAACATCAACATCGACATTGCTTATCTATTTTGGATGAAAAATTTTAGCTTCTTTCTAACTATGATTAATAGATTAATCCGATGGTCGAGAGCTTTACCTCTTGTCACTATTTCTGCAGATGATGTCACTCATAGATTTATCTTTGCATGGATAGGATATAATGGTGTTCCCAAAGAGATAGTTGTTTCTCATCCGATTATTTGAAAGTTACCTTGCAGTTCATTGGATGGTCTTTACGCCAGACTACTGTCTACAATCCACATTTTAATATTGCAACCCGGGTAACGCGGTTCTCACCCAATTTGTTCGGATAGCCTAAATATTTCATTATCATGCAAGGTGCGACACCTAATTGAGTAAACAGACAGGTTAAAATCTATCAACGAACCGCCTGATCCTAGCGAAATGCAACCTTCAACATGCATTTCTGTCTCTATATGCCTACTATCTTTATCAAGCAATAAATTACTTAGCATTACGTTTAACTGATTGAATGATTTTTACCCATTAATTCTTTATTTTTCTACGTAACAAATTTTAACTTTTTTCGCACCATATTTGCACTATTTCATGTGACGCCATCACCATGGATTCGCAAAATTTATTATTTTTTCATATTCACATGTCTCGCGTGTTATAATCAGCTGTTCTCGGCTAACGTTTGTATAGCTTCTTTGATTATTTATTCATTATTATGCCATTTCTGTGGCAATATTTGAGTATACGTCTTTATTAACAATTGATTTTCATGCGTTTTTTCATACATCCATACTGTTGTACCACATGATTCACGCCTGAGCCCACACTTGCATATTTTGATATGACCATCTACTTGAAGCTAACGCTTTGTGTAGCAACACCAAAAAGTAACTAGTATGATGTCAAAGTTTAGAAAATTATCATGCATTTTGAAACTTCATTAGCTACTCAGTTCACGGTAACTAACGAATATCATTGTCCAAAACGTCGAGCACACCCTGGTTCCTTTAGTCGTATCGAGCTCTCGTTAACAGTAATCCAGCCTGTCCAGGTTTCAACTTAAACCTGGCACATTCAACTGCAATCCAGGATGTAATATTCAAGCTGCTGCTCTTATAATATATCACACTATTCAATTTCACTTCACGCGGTATGACCTGCCTCTAAAACTAACACTTTTTTAGCAATTACTAGTGGTTATTTGGCAACATATCATTACTTAAGCAATTAACGAATATGCCAAGAGGACTTACTTACCTTTTTCCTTTTCTTTTTCTCAGAGGAGAAAGTGATGTAACGGCACAAGTTAATGCGCCGACAGTTTGCCAAAATAAAATTCAAAATTTAACACGCTGGACCAATAAAACCGTCAAACTATATTTGACCAATTACGATTCACTTCGCATACATATAAGCGCGACGCAAATCGAATGCAAAATTTTCTGCTCTGCTCGCTACGTGTGATTAATTTCCCTTTCTCTGCTGCACTGACTATTTTTTCCGAATGTGCTGATTGCTTTTAAACACGCTGTGACAGTAACTCAGCTAGTCTTTATTCACGCCAATATACTTGTTTCTGCGCATCCAGTCATACTTATACAATAATCTATTGATAAAGTACATACACTCAAAGGATCACGAGCCAACAAACAGGACAGACAGAGATAGTGTCTAGAAAAACTACTGGGTATCTACGAAACTCTAAACACTTCTAGAAGAAGATATTTCCTCCGATAAAATTAATTAAGTTTTTAGGCCAATGTTTATAAATTTTGTTACTATGCAGATATGGAACTAAGCAACGACATTTCTACAGACACGCATTCTATCACGGCATTTTATAAAATATGACTCCCTGGCCCTGCTAAAGGCTCCACACGTTAATTGCTCACTCAGAATCTTAATTGTGTATTACTCGAACGTAGCACGACAGTACCAGCCTAGGGGCGTTAGACAACATCACAATCTACAAGATTAAATTTTTGAATGAATTTAAATTTACAAGCTATGATAGAGTATGCCTTTAAAATAAAATAATGGGGTAAATCTGTTTTTGTCAAACAATATGCATTATAAGTTGTTAAAATAATTTTGCAAAATAATATTTGATTTGTTTTTTTAACAAATGTACTGCTTAAACAAACTGTTTTTGATATGTCTTGACAATTTTTATAATTTTGTATTGTGCAAATGACATTAATATATCCTTACCTTGTCGTTCTTGAATATATTACTGATTCATTTCGTGATTAAAAACATAGTTCTATATATTTTGGTTAAATTTTCGGTGATTATTTGCTTCATACGTTATGGCGATGGATGAAGAAATAGTTAATTTTATAAATCAAATTGATTTATCAGATAAATTTTTCTTAATTTCGGACCATTTGTCTGTTAAACTCACTAATTTTTCATCCAGTCTATCCTCAAATCAGCGTGCTGCGTGTTTTGACGCGCAGGTTGAATTATTACAATTCACATTAAAGCTTTTAAAAGCCATAACTGATATTCAGACTGAACAAAACTCTGTTGTGTACAGTGCAACAATAAAGCTTCAACAGGTATATTACCAGTTTTAATTAGTAGATAATTATTGAAAATCTTACGATAGTTTCTGTTGGCGAAAAGACCAAAATAGGAACTTCAGATGGTATTGTTATTTTTTTAATATTTAAGTCTGCAAACTTTTATCGGAAGTTGCAACATATGATGTTAAGCATGGAGCGCAAGCTTGGAAATGTTTTGCATCGTAAGTGACATTTTTAATTTAAGTATCTTGCACAAATACAAGGAGCCTTTTCTTAATGAGATATATAGCGACGTTATTTCTGCAGAAGTCGAATTAAATCTGTTCTCAGGTAACTGCTCTATTTCAACCAAACCGAAATGGGAGCGCATTTTGTTGAATATGCTTCAAGCAATGCGGGTGTACTTGGGAATTTTAACAAAACGTGTAAGATCTTCTGTGGAAAGCCAACCTAATTTATCCACGAAATGTTATAAGTATTTTTCACTTTTATGCATATTTGGTATATCTTCTATAAAACATCTATTTTGATAAATAGTGCAATCAATGATTTTTCAATTGTACAACTTGTAAACATGCAGTTTATCGTTTAAATGACTGATTTTGCGAAGGCATTGTGCAGTTGAATCTTCCAGCCACGTACAACGCATATGAGACCACTATGATAAAGTGCCGCATATCTGATTTTCCGTACCTCATCCTCTTTAGTAGGTTTGCTGTCGTGCTCTGACGATGATCATGGACGGTTCAAACACGCCAGTACGTGTGACCGACTGTAATTTTGCTATGCTATGAATAGAATGGAGTTGGTGTTTATCTGATATACGCAAACTTGATCTAAGGATTTGTTACCACCTTCTGCGCATTAAATTATTTTTCAATTATACAAATTATAAACATACAGTTTATCGTTTCAATGACTGTTTGCGTGACAGGATGTTGCATAATACCTGTCCCTTGTTTTGTCTGGCAAGGTATCTAGAATCCACGTTCACGTTTTCTTTGCTTTGAGGTGTAAAGGCTCCAACCCTATTAGCTAATGAGAACCCCATAGACGCCAAGTCGGATTCAGTCTTAATACACCTATACGTGTCCTCACCCAAATATATAGTGGTTAAAGGGCGTAATACCGGTAGCAGCTGGTCTACTTCAAACTTGTGCCATGTCCGAGTGGTGAGGGGACACCACTTGTACCAAATTCCCAAGAAACTCCATGAAAATGGAGCCGGCTTATCCTCCAAAAGGAGTCAGCCACAGTAAAGTAAAGTATGTCATAAGCGTACTTAAAAGACTTTAATTGATTATCTCCAACCTGAATCTATGCAATTGGTATGTTGAAAAATATAGGGACGAGTTCTACGCCCTGCAGTACATCAGGATGGATAGAATCTGATTTCGAATGACCATTGCCAATTCTTACAAAACTAGATCGGTTTCAAAGCCAGTAACTAAAAGCTTTAAGACGCGTCTGCAGATACCACTACTTAATGAAGCGAATTCAGTCGTCAAGAGGTACAATTTCGTCCTTGAAAAATGGAAGAATAGAAGTGCTTACGGAAGCTAGCTAGGTTTGTGGAGGAAGAGTGACCATTCATAAATCTATGTTGCCAAAAAGAGGGAAACTATTACTTGATTTAATGCAAAGTTATATTTCGTTATGGGAAATCCTGTCAAGAACTTTGTTGAACACCGGAATGAGGAAGACGAGACGGAGATCGTTAAAGTGTGGCTTTTCCGAATAGGCGAGATGGTCGGCTTTAGCCACTCCGAGAGTAAAGTGCTATTTGAGTAAAACTCGTTGCATATTTCAGCAAACAGGTAGAAATTATCCAAATACAGAGGGGCGATCATGCCAGCAGAGATACCATGGGAAACCAATTTTAGTTTGATCAACAAAAAGTGTATTGTCTTCTTACTGAATATTAAGAATATTGAATTAGATTGACAGTCAATAACTAAAACTGGTGCAGCGTATCAAAAATATTTCGTTTAGCCAATTACGATTTATAAGTATCATAATAGCTAATTGATCTAGAGTACACATAACCTTTGATTTGGTGCTGCTGGCAAATATCTTAAATATAAGCCGTCTTAAGAAAAATTGTTTCAGCAAGGTAAATAGAACAACAGGTACACGCCGTGGCCTTCTCCATGATGGCTCGGTGCTTGGGGGATAAACATTCGTACACGTAGCAGCCAACAATACGAAAAGTTGGCTAACTCTCAATCCATCAATACAGGAATGACCAGATCTCAGATTTCAATTTGCAATACAACGAGAAAGACCTTTACATGCAAACAGACACACACATACACAATTACTAATCAGTCTGAACAAGAAATAGAAGTAAAATCGAGTTAGGCTAGTTGCCACCACATAATAAATTAAATCCAATGATATATATATATATATATATATATCATATTAAGAAGAGAAAACACATTAGCAACAAAGGGAATAATAGCCATTTATTTAGAGTCTACTAAACTTCACTCCTAACAAACTTTCAATTATATACATCCTGGGTTTTCATTTGATTATCTGGGTGGCAACATATCTGACTCTGTTTTACTTCTTTTTCTTGTTTGGGATGATTATTAAGTGCGTATGCACATGTTTGCATATGCACCTGTTTGCATGTAATTTGCGAAAATTTGTTTAACTCACAAGAATGAGCATATCTCAGACATCAATTTGCAATACAACAAAAAAGACCCCTACACGAATCCATACACATAGGCATATAAACTTACTAAACAGCGTTAATAATAAATAGAAGTAAACCGAGTCAGTCTAGTAACCATTCACATAATCAATTGAAAACCAAGGATGTTTATAAATGATATATATATATATATATATATATATATATATATATGTAGAATAAATTTGTATTGGGTAAATGGCGTAGTACCGGCTCATACATATGAGTCACCAATTGGCGTGAATCGCATGTGCGGCGAACCTATGTGATCCAAAAGTCATGCTAGACGGTGTATTCATCGGGTTATTTTGTTTTACATCGGTCGCTTGACTACCAAATACACTTGGACAGGCGGATATCTAGCCATAAGTGAATTACATTGTAGGTTTTTCGTGTTGCATTATCTGTGCATTCTAAATTATAAGTTATTTGGTTACATTAACGAAACTAACTGTGCCAAAACATTCACGAACTAATTGTGTTTCAATTACATTTCAGGATATCCAATGTTCGTCTGGCGAGAACAGTCAACCCTTTTCAACAAAGAATGATATTTCTGTTCACGCTAAGTTATTGGCGTTCCTGACACGTTTGTCGACAATTTTCTTTCGCGATTTTATCACTGCTTCAGTAAAAAACTGTGAAAGTGTTCTCGATGTGGTTCTGAATGGGACTGGCAGCCTCCACTCAATTCAGTCTATCTCCAATTGGATTGAATTCATGATAAGGTAAAATTATTTTTTATTTCTAACTAGTTTGTGCTGCACTGCATCACGAAGCATAGACAGTGCTGCGAATTTTAAAAATATTTACGTTGCTTTTGATGTAATATGCATAGTCTGTGATTTGTGTGATTTTATAAATCATTGCACTACACTGATGTAATTTTATGGCTGTTAGTGCTTTCATAACTGGCGGTCCAGTGGAGAAAGGGGAGACTGAGAGTCTAAGATCTCCTGGGCAACTCAGCATCATCATCATGCACATCCATAAAAAGCAAAACAAGAAAACATGATTTTTTTCATAAAAAAACAACAAAAATAATAATTTAGGCAGAAAGGAGGGGAGAGCATAGTTCCTATGAGTATATTTATCTAGATAACTCACAGAAATGAGAAAAACTAAGCCTCTACACAACACTTGCATGGCAAAGTCAGCATTTGGGCAAGGCAACATTAGCGATACAGCTTCCTTGAGGCTTTCACTGTATCACATCATAAACGAAACCAAACCTCGCAGCTAACTTTGTCCTACTAAGAAAAGGAAGTGACGAAGATGATTCTACTAGTCATCTGCAACAAGATCGCTACTGAGCTCGATTCGATGTCATATCACGCAGGGTTTTCAAACAAGAACTATGATGCGCACGTGGACCCATCCTGAGTCGGTCCTATACTACCCAATTTTGATGTAAGTGACTTCAATTGTTTCTGTCATGTCAAAATCTGCCCACCTTGTTTCTTATGCCAATCTGATGCTGGATGGAAGACTAGAGATCTACTGGGCAATCGAATTGAGGGCATATACAAAACGTGACAGAACCATCGTTAAGATGCTGTGGCTATCCTTTATTGTTTAATTAAAATAACGAAAATTGTTTTTTTAGCCAAAGTCTTGGCGTGTGATATTGACCAGAGGCGTTTTTAATTATCCTTTTCAGTGTACGATACGGACAGAATTTTCTCGGCGATGGTACTGGGTTCGACGTTTTGCCGAAATCGGCTGTCAACGAGTTAACAAACTCAGCTTTTGTTGCCTTGGACATGGCCGTGGATCAGATGTGTAAATTCACGTGCACATCATTTTCTGAAACTCCGGCAGTTGAATTAATTTTTGCCAAGTCGGGTACGCTAATGACTACCATTTAGTTTATTATTTATTTGAACTCGGCGTTTTATTGGCTTGGCATTGTTGACAACAACAGAAGATCGTTAACTTGTGACCTCGGTCTTGACCCGATCTTAATTGAATAAATTTTCCATCACTAGCGCCAGTTTCTTGCCAAAAGACGTAGCGGCTTAAGCCATGTAGACGGTGACCTATCACTGCATTCAGACCGACCACGTTGAGGAAAGCCGACGATGGCCCTCCTTTTTCTTACGGCACAAAAGCGTTGCACGAGTGCTCATTAATAGATGGCAGTTTTATTCGCACAGCGCGCCCAGTTGAGACATTGGGTCATTACCCATGCTGGGTCGACTAGACGCGCCAAAATTTCTGCGTCGATACAATGGAGCTGGGGCCACCAGATGCCCTCATTACTGCTTCTCTTGGCGACAAATGTTGGCAGCAATCCTAACATAGTAGAGAATCATCAGTGAAGTCAATTGGTTATGCTAGTGCGCAGGCCTAGCCCTCAAGTATCCAGCTTTGGCCTTGTGCGTTTCTTGGAAATAGCATTTCAGTCGATTCCTCTATCGCTTTTTGTGTGTGTGTGTGAGAGAGAGAAAGAGAGTATGTGTGTGCGGGGGTGGGCACGGACTTCTTTCATAATGCTACACAAGTTTGGCGAACGGCTTACGGTTTAATTTTGTCCATCGTAGCATAGTTTACGCTCGACGGACTTCCAGTTGGCTTTGTAGATCCTGATGTGCCAATTAAGCCGCCAGTTTAATTTATCTATTTGCTCTTAGTATAGGATGGTTCTTGCTCCGCTATACAGTAAGTCTCTTATACCTGGCACTGTTCCTTTTTTCGCAGGTTCGCCGATGATTACAACGCTGCGCATGTTACGTAGCCGTAGGTTGACGGGCCCTCGCTGTAAGGCGCTGTGACAACGACACCAGGTTGAACCGATCTTAATTGACTACATTTTTCAGCACTGCCGTCAGTTCCTCGCGAGAAGGCGTAGCGGCATAAGCCATATAGGCGGTGGCGTATTGCCGTGTTCAGATTGACCACATTGTGAAAAGCCACTAGGATTTGTCAACAAATTCCATTACATGTGACTGCTTATATTCTGTACGAATTTCAGTGCACTTGGAACGGATGAAAATGTTCTCAAAGTTTGTTGGGGCGAGTATGGCTTTTCTGGGCCACCAGTTACTTGAGCCGATCGCGTACGAAACCGTGTGGGCAACACTGTGAGTATTAAGCATATGCAAGCCTCTGTTTGTCTTCTGACGGCAAAGCCATAACGACGTTTTTGCTGATTCTGCTACTTCCAATGCTCTTAGACAAACGTCATCTAATGCTACAATGGGAGTAGACGACATCCTGGCCCATGGCCATAGAAATTCCCTCCTGACGACCGGTGGGCACAAGCTAGTCAGCCCGGGAATGGTAGCATGAACCTTGCCGGGTCTAAAAGGAACACAGCCATCGTTCCGTTCCATGTGAAACCTCGAGTTTGGTCCAACAGCGCAGTAGCTTTTATTGTTAAATGTGTAGTAACTGAATGATAACAAGTATGCCAGTCGCGAAGGGTAGGTTTCGTTTGCTGAAGCATCTGGACAGAAACTGTTCATCAGTCTTGATTGGCAGACTATCTAAGCGAAGGAAAACTCTGAATACAAACCGTCCGCACTAGGAATCGGCGACCTAGTTTTCTTTTACAGTCCAAATTTAACCACGACCCACTTATGGTTATATGGCAGTGAAATACTAGTCACTTTTGATGATGATTCTAAACTCGACAAGAAGTTTGCTGACGACCACACGGCGAATTAGGATCGTTGCTTAACAACTTTTTCTAAATTCGTGATCCAGCCTGTCATGAAAGTACGGTCGCTTCCAGTTTCCGACTGGCAACGTATCAAGCATTTCGAGTGCACGTCATGAATAAACCACAGCGTGCTATGCAATAGAGTGACCACTCGATCTGTTTATGACGTGGCGTTGATTACACGGAAGCAACATTCTGTCTAATGAGGAATCGAAAAGCCACCGAGAACTTTTTCCTCTGCTATTTGATGGGAAGAATTTGACTTAAGTGTGGTTTTGTTGCACATCGATAAAATATATATACTGAAAGATTTCGTGATGTAAGTTTGTTCTGTGGCCGTTGCTTTTATCCACAGAAAAAGTCGTTATGAGCATAAAAAGGGAATATGTCAACAGAAGCAGGTTTTCGACAGAGAATGGGATGTGTGGACTTTACTTAGGCGCTGGATGTCTGTTAACATCACCCGTGGGCCTGTATTCCCTCTATTGAGTACCTCTATCGTCCCTTTGCGATTTTCTCGGACGATCGACAATTTCAGTCAGACCCGAGCAGTCAAATAACTGGTAAATTCCACCGACTGAACTGGTACATCACCAATAGGAAGTTTTGTCATACTGGACAGAGGAGATCCATTGTTTACTTTGTAAAATTTTGTCGAATTGAATCTGATAACTTGTCGCCACGACGTTTGCATGAATAACGTCGCTTCTTCGATCGATTATTGTTTCTATTTGACGTTGCAAGACAGCTCTCGTTTTAAGGAAGATGAGATAGCTCTGCAAGAGCAGACACGCTATGTGGATACATCGACACATATTTTTTCAAGTTGACAGTAAATGATTTGCACGGTTGATTGATCATGCTTTTTTCAAATGCGACAATTTGGCGCTTGTGTGCTGTTTTTGAAGGCACTGATCATACTATTTGTTTTATTTTACCAATTAGCATACTCCTTTTCTTTGTGCATTGTTTGTGTTAGTAATGATTTTTTCCCTTAATTTTTAGAAGTCCGAACTCTGGCCAAAATTCGCGCATACAGTCTGATTATCCGACATCTGGTCTCTCGTTCACGTACGTCTGTCTGGCCTTATTCTTTTATATGCTACTATTTTTAGACAAGGTTGTGATTTTGATATAAGCACCAACCCCATTATATAAAAAAATTTTTTCATCCAGTTGACCGGTTTCGCTTTTTATGGTGATTCATAACGTACTGGTCAGAATTTGCCGTGGACAGGGCTCGAACCTAGGCACGTCTGCTTCGGAATCTGTTGCTCTATATATGGCATCCATTTAGACCAAAAGTTCCAACTAACTATTCCCAATCTGTCATTATCGAACAGATCCCACGTTACGCGAGAAAATGGAATTGAAATAAACATTTACGTCATTAAACAAACATTGGTTGCGCAGGCGTGGATAGCAATTAATTTTAATGAAGGTTGCGAACTTTGATATGAACACCTGACTCATTAAGTACATACATTTGTCAGTATAAATTAAATATTGTATAGTGTAGAAAAGGTAATTCATCCAGTAGACCGATTTCGGCTTGGAGATGCGGGCGGTGTTAGCAATTCTTTCACTTCGTCAGTTAGCGTCGTACCATTCAAGCTACACATAAAGGAGAGGCCAAAAAAATACATTATTCAGTATATCACTGAAAATTGTGTGTAGTGTGCGGCAGGGAGACTCAGTAGTTAGGACAACGGATTCAGAAGCAGACGTGACCAGGTTCGAGCCCTGTCCGCGGAAAATCCTGGGCAGTACGTGGCGAGTTTCCAATAAGGCCGAAACCGGTCTACTCGATGAATTGACTTTTCCACTCTGTACAATTCTTAGTTTATTTTGACAAATACATGTTCCTAATGGGTCAGGTGCTTATATAAAGTTCGCAACCTTGATTATAATAATTGTTATCACCGTCCGTGCAACCAATGCTCGTTTAATCATACTTTGTGTTCACATTAATGGGTGGGCTTAAAAACATGCGTTTAAGTTATGTCTATTTGAAGTGCAACGTTGCTTAGCATCTTACAACTTACATTTCGACACCAATTAGTCCCGCATACCTTGTACATGATTGGAAACTGCGGCTGCACACTTGCCATGCAGTCACAATTATTAACAGAATGAGGTACTCGCTTTTCTCTGTAAATGGCGAAGAGTTGAGAAATCTGCACTAGTCTTTGCGATTCTCATACTTACCTCGTCAGACATATTGCCTGAGTTATTGATAGAGCTGCTATGGTATGTGAACCTGTCAACTGTGTCCAAATCTTCACTATGGAGTCGCAGAGTTGGAGTGAGTGGTGGGTGATTCCGTAAAAGAATCTTACAATTAGAGGATACAAATTTCATAACGAAAGACGGAACACCGTCTGCTCATCTATTCAAGTTGACCTGATCAGAACCTCGATTGTCGAATAATATTACGATATCATATGCACTGTGAAGATCGACTAACCTACCGCTCAGGCGAACTTCAATACCTGGATCCTACACGTGTGGGAGAATGCTGTTCATAAAAGCATCGATTACAGAATTAAACAAAAAGGAGAAAAGTTGGTAGCTCTGACGAAAACCAAGTCTGGTAGAAAAGTTGTGCGTTAATTCGTTGTAAACATTAACGTGACCAGAACTATTTGTGTAGAGAGCGCGTATATTATTAACAAACTTTGTGGGCACACTACTTTTCGACAGACTATCGAATTAAATATTACGATTCACAGAGTCAAATGCACTCTAGATGGCTTGAAAGACGGCTATTGTGGGACGGCGAGATTAATGTCTCTGTTCAGGAACTTGCCTTTACGTAATAATATTATCTATATAATCTCATTCTTATTGGAAACGGCTTGTTCTTCTCTTATTATAATCCAGGTTGCGGTTTTGATATAAACACCTGAAATACTTACATATGTCAGTATAAACTAAGAATTGTATAGTGTAGAAAAGGCAATTCATCCAGTAGACCGGTTTCGTCCTTATTGGGAACTCATCAAGTACTGGCTAGAATTTGCCGCGGACAGGATACGAACCTGGGCACGTCTGCTTCGGAATCTGGTGCTCTAACCACTGAGCTATCCTGCCGCACACTACACTACACACAATTTTCAGTTATATACTAACTATTGTAACTTGGTTAGTCTATTTTTCCTTTAGGTGGAGCTCATATGGCATCCATTTAGACCCAAAGTTCCAATTAACCATCCCCAATCTGTCATTACTGAACAGACACCACACTACATGGGGAAGTGGTATTGAAATGAATATTTATATAATTAAACGAACATTGGTTGCGCGGGTGGTGATAACAATTATTATAATCAAGGTTGCGGTCTTGATATAAACAACTGACCCATTAATTACTTACAATAAGGACGAAACCGGTCTACTGGATGAATTGCATTTTCTACACTATACAATTCTTAGTTTATACTGACATATGTAAGTAATTAGTTGGTCAGGTGTTTATGTCAAGACCGCAACCTTGATTTTAATAATTGTTATCACCACCCGCTCAACCAATGTTCGTTTAATTGTTCTTCTCTTGTATGTGATTCACGCGAAGTGCTTAGACAGCGTAAGATAATCGAAGAAAATATCCTAGAATTGACTCGAGTCAAGCTTATACCACGATTGACTTTTTTGAAGATAGGGATGATGACTTACCATTCCATATTGTACCAGATACTTTAGTCAACGCTCCCGGAATAAAATCATGGGGATCTGACTCTTTGCGAAGTTTAAGAGATAGGGTTGCATCCCATATTTCTAACTCTGGTGGTTCTTCGAGATTTAAATTTTACAATGTTGATACCGGCATGATATCGGGAATCGCACCTGACGCAGCTGCCCAAGAAATGTCCATCCCACCTATTAAGATGGCTTATTTTATCGGCTATTAAATGGCTTTTACTATGATTTATAGTTTCGCTAACTTTTAATGTTCACAGAGCTGTTGCGTGAGTAAGTTGCAACAAACAGCGGTTATTGCCTAATGCGAACGCTACTTCTATTTCAGTCTAAAATAATTCGAGATGAAATTGTAGACTGCGCTTAAGTTGGTGTCTTACATTGCGACGAGTATCATTATGAGGTGAAACAGGTGAAATTTGGCGCCTAGTTTGGTGTATCTCCATAGGTTTTACAGAGAACCAATGATTATTTCTACGTGGGCCTGCAATATCATTGTGCATAGTGGAAATTATCTTATTCCAAAGTAATTTCGACATTTCGACATCAAGACCACTTGTTTTTGACTTTAGAATATCTTTATATTTTTGTCGGAAAGACTGTTGAAAGAGTTTGCCTACACCTAGTTAGGGATTATTCTTATTTATTTTTTCGGAAAACTTTAGTGCAAATCTACAACGAATAAATGCGTGGTCCAAGTAGACATAAGTGTTCCAAAAAGAACTAGAATCATCGCTGTGTTGAACAATATTTAAGATAAAACAAATTTTTGCTCATCTTAAGACCACAAACACAATCTGAAGACGATTAAACAATCAATGCTCGCGTTGGTGGTAGTGCCAATGCTTTAAATCAAGTTTTCAAGCTGGAAGTAACCATCAATCCCATTGCATTTAACCAGTCGCCGAACAACATAGCCAAACGACCGTCAGTCGCACGCACTGACGCCTTTCGACCTACTATGATCATCATCAGAGTACGACGACAAACTGACTTACGAGAATTAAACCGCAATTCAAATATGTGAAAAGCTAGACTTGATATGCAGCTCTCACCTCTTGTACTTGACTGGAAGTTTCTGCTGCACAATTTCTATGCTGTCACAAACTTTTCTAGTTTTTATGCTATTTTCTCTTGATTCTATGGATGCGAAACACTAGGTTAGAATGACTCTTGTATTGCTGTTCGTGATGATGTTGATGATAAATGTTCTTCAATGCAGTTATCAATATTTGTTCAATTGTTGGTGTAATTTGAAGTTTTGTTAGATCTTGCACGAATTTTTACCATTAACTCATTGATAAATCGAATTTTTCCTCAATTGAAACACAGATTTATTCACTAGTTGGGTCAACCGATCGTTTTGTGTGTATTCGTCTCTATTCAAGGCTGTTACACAACTTGACAGAGAGCTAGCTGGTAAGGACTTCGAAATTGCGTTTATAATTTTATTTAAAAAAATCATGCATGCAATTGTTGCAATTTATTTCTTAATTGTCTAAAATACGGCCGAGAATTTGCTGTATTTGATGATTTCCCAATAAGATCGAAGACAGGAGATCACCGACTATTGCTGCTGACCCTTGGGCATGTTTTTAATTGACGTCTTCGTTCTGGCGCCCTACAGCCAGTCGTCGACTAATTCGTCCACCTAGGATCTGTGGTGAAAGCAGAGAGATGAGCTTTTGTGAAGATTTCCCTCCTCATTGGCCTTGCTTCGGCTGCCTTTGTGAAGTTTATCCTACTACTCTGGACTCGCCCGTCTATTTCACTAAACACCAAATACGCGGTGTCAATGCTTACTGTAAAGCCGGTACCATTCATGCTTCGAAGACAGGAGATTACCAAACGGACGCCTGGACAAGTTTTTAGTCGACGCTTTTATTCCGTTTCATTTCTGTTATTTCCAGAGTCATTAAGCAAGAGGTGACCAGTTGTGCTCAACCGCTATTTGAAGCGTATCCATAACTGTATCTTGTTATAAAGCGACAGTTGCGCCGTTTTTGGATAGTGCTTGAGAAGGCCACTTACAAATCAGGCTCGCCAGGCTACCTAGGTTATTCCATTAAATTGACTAGCAATCTCTTTTCATGATATAACTATTCGCAATTTTGTTCACTTGTTCATGACAAATTGTACCCTAAACTACCTAGAGACGCTTGTATGTGCGACGAGCTGTGTGTTTCTTACGACAAACAGCGTCTGGTAGGAAAGGATGTGTGATACAGCGTCTTAGGCATATGTTGATTAAAAGTAAAATATTTTTGCGAAACTGAATTTATCAAAGTTTCCTTTATCGGCAGCCTTCATCAGTTGGTCCATTCTCACTAGTGTTACTAACTTTTTTTGACTAACGCAGTAATTATTTAAATCGTTCGCCTATTTTATGTTATGACAATAGCTGTTATTAACAAGTCTATCCTGAGTACAACGTGAGTGGCTTGAATTCAAATTTAACACGTGAATTTTTCATTTGGATTTCTAATTTTATCACTCAAAATGGCATGTGGTCAAGACCAGAGTTTCGGACTTGTTGGTCTGCCCTCACCAGAAAATATGAGGGAAATTTCAGTTACGTCATTTCTCATGTAGTGTATAAAACAAATTGTCTAATACATGCAAATTTTAAATTCATATTCAGCCACTGTAGTCTCACTTAGATGAATATAACAGTTACAAAAATGCACAAAGATAAGTTTGGAGTATAAATAATATGGCCAGAGGAAATATCGCGCTTGCTTAATTAGTTTGTTTTGTTAAAAAAACTGGTGAGGATGGACCAATTGAAGAAGACTGTCGATAAAGGCACCCGAAATATTTTGTGAATAAAGCAAACTAATGGAAAACTACCTGTGTTAGTCAAAACGCAGATAAAGGTAAATTAACATAGGTTCATTGGAAGTCCACTGTGTAAAACAGCTTTATTATGCGACATATTTCTTGATTTGGTGTAGGTCACTATTTTTTGGGCATCAATTAGATGGAGTCTTGTATGCGGGAGATATTTTCGATCCCCCACTATGCGGGAAAACTTACGCTGCATTTATTTACTTTTGTATGCTTGTTTAGTTTATACATTTAAAAAAATTCTGTAACGATATACATATTGGAATACTACAGCAACTAAACCTGTTCCGATTCGATTTATAATGGCATTGTGGCGATATGATGTTAACATTTATTTTCAAGGTAATATAACAAAAATATTCGAACGTCTTTAAAATTTTAAAATTATTTGGTGGCCAAAATATCTTAATGAATTAAGTATTTTGCCGGTTTGAATTATACTTACAGTCAATGCAACCATTCTACCCCCTGTTGGGCACAAGCGATCAGGTGAACTTTGCAGCCATGATCATACTGTGAATTATAGTGGCACTAAAGTTGCACTATTGTACACTATTGCTATGTTGTCTCTTATGATAACAGTTAGATACTGTTTGTTGCGGAGAACAAACACACACACACATATATATATATATATATATATATATATATTAGTTCTCCGCAACAAAACAGTATTTAACTGTTATATATTGAATTGAATGATGTCACGCTTACCGCGAAATGTGTTAACTGATATCGATCAAGGTCAGAGTTTATGGATATTCTGAAGCAACAGGTGTTCAGAAATAGTTGTAATTCTCAATTTTGGTGAACTATAGCATGCATTGATATCCATCATGTTGGTACCATGTACCGACTCGGCAACCATAGTGTTAGTACAATGTACCTTTTCGGTACAATAATGTTGGTATCGGTTACTAACACAATAGTCATAGTGTTAGTATCCTTTACAGACTCAGTATATATATTATATAGTGTGAGTTAGCATTGAAGTCGCATTGTCGTTGACTTTAGATTATGTTAGCTTCACTATTACAGGTTTACACATTCGTCTAGGAGATTGTACCGTCCTATTATTCCACATTCTTCTACCGAAATATATAGTGGTTAAAGGGCGTAATACCGGCTCCTACTGATGAGTCGCCAGTAAGCACGAAACGAATGTGCATGAGATTATACTTTCCGTTCATGCTGCCTTTGGTTTATCCTTCTGGTCACAACTGAACTAATTTGTTACTAGGATCGCAACACCTAATACATACTTGTCTCTGATGATGTTTTTCTTGTTGATAATGATAATAATGATTTTAATTCTTGTTACTTGTGTTCCCTTACGTTTTTCCCAGTTTTCCGGTTAGGGTTATGCATAATGTTTCATTTCGTAACGTTCCAACGATTTTTTTTGGAAAATTTTTATCAGACGAAAATGACGATTTAAAGATGAAAACTGTTTGCGGCAAATTCTACGTCGAATTATTGATTTGTTTATGCTCGTCTGTGTGCGTCTTACCGAGTTCCTGTTTTTCGTTCCTGGTAAGTTGATTATTTATTAAAATGAAGGTTGCGACCTTGACATAAACACCTGACCCCTTTAGTACATACATTCGACAGTATAAGCTAAGCATTGTATAGTATAGAAAGTTAATATTGTGTTATCAAAAGTATTATAGTATACATATAATTAAACGAGCATTGGTTGCGCGGGTGGTGATAACAATTATTATAATCAACGTTTCGGTCTTGATATAAGCACCTGACCCATTAATTACTTACATTTGTCAGGATACACTAAGAATTGTATAGTGTAGAAAAGGAAATTCATCCAGTAGACCGGTTTCGTCCTATTGGGAACTCATCACATACTGGCCAGAATGTTCCGTGAACAGGGCTCGAACCTGGGCATGTCTGTTCGGAATCTGGTGCTCTAACCACCGAGCCACCCTGCCGCACACTGCACACAATTTTCAGTTATATACTAAATAATGTGTGTCAGTGGTTAGGACTCCAGATTCCAAAGCAGAAGTGCCCAGGTTCGAGCCCTGTTTGCGGAAAATTCTGGCCAGTTCGTGATGAGTCTCCGATTTTACTGTGTTTGTTTCAAAATTAAAAGTTTCCTTTTTATTGCCTTTTTGTGTTATCTGAGTAGATATCTTCATCTGAACTAGATCTTTTTCTTTATAAACCATGTCTTTATAACATTCCTTTGTTTTGAATTGGTACTTTAACCACTGACCCACCCTCGTGAAGAAAAGACTAACCGAGTTGCATTAGTTAGTATTTAACTGAAAAATGTGTTTGGTTTGCTGCAGAAAGGCTCAGTGATTAGAACAATAAATTCTGAAGCAGACGTGCCCAGGTTCGGACCATGTCCGCGGCAAATTCTGGCCAGTACGTGATGAGTTCCCTGTAAGGACGAAACCTGTCTACTGGAGTATCGCCTTTTCCACACTATACAATACTTAGCTTATACTGACAAATTTATGTACAGAATGTGTCTGGAGTTTATATCAAGATGGCAACCTTGATTAAAAAGGTAATTGCTATCATCGCCCGCGTAACTACTGTTCGTAATAATTATAGAAAGCTGCAGCAGTGTGTGATAAATTGGTTTTATTATTGTGAGTGAATTTTAAGGATATTACTATGCTACTTTAAAGCACCGCAGTAGCGTGAATTGTTTGTTGAAACTTTGTGGACCAACTACTATTTTAGAAAAATAAAAATGGGTATTCAATGCCGCGTTTTGCGTACGCGGGTAATAGCTGTACACGGGCAGTTACACAAAGATCCGATTTTTCACAATTTCCAATTTTGTTGTCTTTGATCGGGTTGACTCATTTTTACTTCAACTGGAAATGCGGTTCTATCACATCTTTGTTTACTGGCGACTTTTCGGTGCCTACTTTCCAGCACCATCATCAGGCAACACAACACTGATCACAATAGCAGATTTAAGCAAATGTGGTAACCTCGTTCCAAAACCATTCTATTTATATATATGTGACTCAACTCTATTTTAATCATAGGATTTGTCTCAGTAACTAAACTCAATATATAATTTTTTATAATTAGCAGACCAATCATTACC
>JAQBSW010010148.1:0-12500 GCA_029291075.1 Eudiplozoon nipponicum
TTTAATTTATGTAGCATTGCTTTTTATAATATTATTTTAATGAGTTATATTTCTCATTAATTTTTCTACAGACGGAGCTGGAGGAGAACCGATTGGTGGAAGTTGCAGTGGGTCATTCTACCCCAGGTAGGTCGTATGGACTATACTTTTTAATTTATGTAGCATTGCTTTTTATAATATTATTTTAATGAGTTATATTTCTCATTAATTTTTCTACAGACGGAGCTGGAGGAGAACCGATTGGTGGAAGTTGCAGTGGGTCATTCTACCCCAGGTAGGTCGTATGGACTATACTTTTTAATTTATGTAGCATTGCTTTTTATAATATTATTTTAATGAGTTATATTTCTCATTAATTTTTCTACAGACGGAGCTGTAGCTGCGCGGACTGTTCGACGTGGCTCTGGGTTATTCTACGCTGGGTATGTCGCATGCAGACGGAGGTCGAGGTATGCCGACTGATGGAAGTTGCGCTGGGCCATTCTACGCTGGATAAGTCGCATGTAGTATAATTTTTTATTTATGTAACAATTCTTTTAATAATAATATTTTAATGAGTTGCGTTGGGCCAGACTGCCCTAACCCTAACACTAACACTAACCCTACACCCTCACCCTTACCCTAACGCTAACCAAAACCCTAACCATAACACTAGCGCTAGCCCTAACCCTAACACTAACACTTACACTTACCCTTACCCTTACCCTTACCCTAACCCGAACTCTAATGAATTATATTTCTCACTAATTTTTCTACAGACGGAGCTGTAGCTGCGCGGACTGTTGGACGTGGCTGTGGGTTATTCTACGCTGGGTGGGTCGCATGCAGACGGAGGTCGAGGTATGCCGACTGGTGGAAGTTGCTCTGGGCCATTCTACGCTGGATAAGTCGCATGTAGTATAATTTTTTATTTATGTAACAATTCTTTTAATAATAATATTTTAATGAGTTGCGTTGGGCCAGACTGCCCTAACCCTAACACTAACACTAACCCTCACCCTAACCCTCACCCTAACGCTAACCAAAACCCTAACCATAACACTAGCGCTAGCCCTAACCCTAACACTAACACTTACACTTACCCTTACCCTTACCCTTACTTTAACCCGAACTCTAATGAATTATATTTCTCACTAATTTTTCTACAGGTGGAGCTGTAGCTGCGCGGACTATTGGACGTGGCTGTGGGTTAATCTACGCTGGGTGGGTCGCATGCAGACGGAGGTCGAGGTATGCTGCCTGGAGGAAGTTGCGCCGGGCCATTCTACGCTGGATAAGTCGCATGTAGTATAATTTTTTATTTATGTAACAATTCTTTTAATAATAATATTTTAATGAGTTGCGTTGGGCCAGACTGCCCTAACCCTAACACTAACCACTAACCCTCACCCTTACCCTAACGCTAACCAAAACCCTAACCATAACACTAGCGCTAGCCCTAACCCTAACACTAACACTTACACTTACCCTAACCCTTACCCTTACCCTAACCCGAACTCTAATGAATTATATTTCTCACTAATTTTTCTACAGACGGAGCTGTAGCTGCGCGGACTGTTGGACGAGCTGTGGGTTATTCCACGCTGGGTGGGTCGCATGCAGACGGAGGTCGAGGTATGCCGACTGGTGGAAGTTGCTCTGGGCCATTCTACGCTGGGTAAGTCGCATGTAGTATAATTTTTAATTTATGTAGCAATTCTTTTTATAATAATATTTTAATGAGTTATATTTCTCACTGATTTTTCTACAGACGGAGCTGTAGCTGCGCGGACTGTTGGACGTGGCTCTGGGTTATTCTACGCATGGGTGGGTCGTATGCAGACGGAGGTCGAGGTATGCCGACTGGTGGAAGTTGCTCTGGGCCATTCTACGCTGGATAAGTCGCATATAGTACAATTTTTAATTTATGTAGCAATTCTTTTTATAAGAATATTTAAATGAGTTATATTTCTCACTAATTTTTCTACAGACGGAGCTGTAGCTGAGCGAACTGTTCGACGTGGCTGTGGGTTATTTTTCGCTGGGTGGGTCTCATGCAGGCGGAGGTCGAGGTATGCCGACTGTTGGAAGTTGCTCTGGGCCATTCTCCGCTGGATAAGTCGCATGTAGTATAATTTTTAATTTATGTAGCAATTCTTTTTATAATGATATTTTAATGAGTTATATTTCTTAGTAAATTTTCTACAGACGGAGCTGTAGCTGTGCGAACTGTTCGACGTGGCTGTGGGATATTCTACGCTGGGTGGGTCGCATGCAGACGGAGGTCGAGGTATGCCGACTGGTGGAAGTTGCTCTGGGCCATTCTACGCTGGATAAGTCGCATGTAGTATAATTTTTAATTTATGTAGCAATTCTTTTTATAATAATATTTTAATGAGTTATATTTCTCATTAATTTTTCTACAGACGGAGCTGTAGCTGCGCGGACTGTTCGACGTGGCTGTGGGTTATTCTACGCTGGGTTGGTCGCATGCAGACGGAGGTTGAGTTATGCTGACTGATGGAAGTTGCTCTGGGCCATTCTACGCTGGATAAGTCGCATGTAGTACAATTTTTAATTTATGTAGCAATTCTTTTTATAATAATATTTTAATGAGTTGCGTTGTGCCAGTCTACCCTAACACTAAAACAAACCCTCACCCTAACCCTCACCCTTACCCTAACGCTAACCAAAACCCTAACCATAACACTAGCGCTAGCCCTACCCCTAACACTTACACTTACCCTTACCCTTACCCTTACCCTAACCCGAACTCTAATGAATTATATTTCTCACTAATTTTTCTACAGACGGAGCTGTAGCTGCGCGGACTGTTTGACGTGGCTGTGGGTTAATCTACGCTGGGTGGGTCGCATCCAGACGGAGGTTGAGGTATGCCGACTGGTGGAAGTTGCTCTGGGCCATTCTACGCTGGGTAAGTCGCATGTAGTATAATTTTTAATTTATGTAGCAATTCTTTTTATAATGATATTTTAATGAGTTATATTTCTCACTAATTTTTCTACAGACGGAGCTGTAGCTGCGCGGACTGTTTGACGTGGCTGTGGGTTAATCTACGCTGGGTGGGTCGCATGCAGACGGAGGTCGAGGTATGCCGACTGGTGGAAGTTGCTCTGGGCCATTCTACGCTGGGTAAGTCGCATGTAGTATAATTTTTAATTTATGTAGCAATTCTTTTTATAATAATATTTTAATGAGTTATATTTCTCACTAATTTTTCTACAGACGGAGCTGTAGCTGCGCGGACTGTTTGACGTGGCTGTGGGTTAATCTACGCTGGGTGGGTGGGATGCAGACGGAGGTCAAGGTATGCCGACTGATGGAGTTTGCGCTGGGCCATTCTACGCTGGATAAGTCGCATGTAGTATAATTTTTAATTTATGTAGCAATTCTTTTTTTAATGATATTTTAATGAGTTATATTTCTCACTAATTTTTCTACAGACGGAGCTGTAGCTGCGCGGACTGTTTGACGTGGCTGTGGGTTAATCTACGCTGGGTGGGTCGCATGCAGACGGAGGTCGAGGTATGCCGACTGGTGGAAGTTGCTCTGGGCCATTCTACGCTGGATAAGTCGCATGTAGTATAATTTTTAATTTATGTAGCAATTCTTTTTATAATAATATTTTAATGAGTTATATTTCTCACTAATTTTTCTACAGACGGAGCTGTAGCTGCGCGGACTGTTGGACGTGGCTGTGGGTTATTCTACGCTGGGTGGGTCGCATGCAGACGGAGGTCGAGGTATGCCGACTGATGGAAGTTGCGCTGGGCCATTCTACGCTGGATAAGTCGCATGTAGTATAATTTTTTATTTATGTAACAATTCTTTTAATAATAATATTTTAATGAGTTGCGTTGGGCCAGTCTACCCTAACACTAACACTAACACTAACCCTCACCCTTACCCTAACGCTAACCAAAACCCTAACCATAACACTAGCGCTAGCCCTAACCCTAACACTAACACTTACACTTACCCTTACCCTTACCCTTACCCTAACCCGAACTCTAATGAATTATATTTCTCACTAATTTTTCTACAGACGGAGCTGTAGCTGCGCGGACTGTTGGACGTGGCTGTGGGTTATTCTACGCTGGGTGGGTCGCATGCAGACGGAGGTCGAGGTATGCCGACTGGTGGAAGTTGCTCTGGGCCATTCTACGCTGGGTAAGTCGCATGTAGTATAATTTTTAATTTATGTAGCAATTCTTTTTATAATAATATTTTAATGAGTTATATTTCTCACTAATTTTTCTACAGACGGAGCTGTAGCTGCGCGGACTGTTTGACGTGGCTGTGGGTTAATCTACGCTGGGTGGGTCGCATGCAGACGGAGGTCGAGGTATGCCGACTGGTGGAAGTTGCTCTGGGCCATTCTACGCTGGATAAGTCGCATGTAGTATAATTTTTAATTTATGTAGCAATTCTTTTTATAATAATATTTTAATGAGTTATATTTCTCACTAATTTTTCTACAGACGGAGCTGTAGCTGCGCGGACTGTTCGACGTGGCTGTGGGTTATTCTACGCTGGGTGGGTCGCATGCAGACGGAGGTCGAGGTATGCCGACTGATGGAAGTTGCTCTGGGCCATTCTACGCTGGATAAGTCGCATGTAGTATAATTTTTAATTTATGTAGCAATTCTTTTTATAATAATATTTTAATGAGTTGCGTTGTGCCAGTCTACCCTAACCCTAACACTAACACTAACCCTCACCCTTACCCTAACGCTAACCAAAACCCTAACCATAACACTAGCGCTAGCCCTAACCCTAACACTTACACTTACCCTTACCCTTACCCTTACCCTAACCCGAACTCTAATGAATTATATTTCTCACTAATTTTTCTACAGACGGAGCTGTAGCTGCGCGGACTGTTGGACGTGGCTGTGGGTTATTCTACGCTGGGTGGGTCGCATGCAGACGGAGGTCGAGGTATGCCGACTGGTGGAAGTTGCGCTGGGCCATTCTACGCTGGATAAGTCGCATGTAGTATAATTTTTAATTTATGTAGCAATTCTTTTTATAATAATATTTTAATGAGTTGCGTTGTGCCAGTCTACCCTAACACTAAAACTAACCCTCACCCTTACCCTAACGCTAACCAAAACCCTAACCATAACACTAGCGCTAGCCCTAACCCTAACACTAACACTTACACTTACCCTAACCCTTACCCTTACTTTAACCCGAACTCTAATGAATTATATTTCTCACTAATTTTTCTACAGGTGGAGCTGTAGCTGCGCGGACTGTTGGAGGTGGCTGTGGGTTATTCTACGCTGGGTAGGTCGCATGCAGACGGAGGTCGAGGTATGCCGACTGATGGAATTTGCGCTGGGCCATTCTACGCTGGATAAGTCGCATGTAGTATAATTTTTTATTTATGTAACAATTCTTTTAATAATAATATTTTAATGAGTTGCGTTGGGCCAGACTGCCCTAACCCTAACACTAACACTAACCCTCACCCTAACCCTCACCCTTACCCTAACGCTAACCAAAACCCTAACCATAACACTAGCGCTAGCCCTAACCCTAACACTAACACTTACACTTACCCTAACCCTTACCCTTACTTTAACCCGAACTCTAATGAATTATATTTCTCACTAATTTTTCTACAGGTGGAGCTGTAGCTGCGCGGACTGTTGGACGTGGCTGTGGGTTAATCTACGCTGGGTGGGTCGCATGCAGACGGAGGTCGAGGTATGCCGACTGATGGAATTTGCGCTGGGCCATTCTACGCTGGATAAGTCGCATGTAGTATAATTTTTTATTTATGTAACAATTCTTTTAATAATAATATTTTAATGAGTTGCGTTGGGCCAGACTGCCCTAACCCTAACACTAACACTAACCCTCACCCTAACCCTCACCCTTACCCTAACGCTAACCAAAACCCTAACCATAACACTAGCGCTAGCCCTAACCCTAACACTAACACTTACACTTACCCTAACCCTTACCCTTACTTTAACCCGAACTCTAATGAATTATATTTCTCACTAATTTTTCTACAGGTGGAGCTGTAGCTGCGCGGACTGTTGGAGGTGGCTGTGGGTTATTCTACGCTGGGTAGGTCGCATGCAGACGGAGGTCGAGGTATGCCGACTGATGGAATTTGCGCTGGGCCATTCTACGCTGGATAAGTCGCATGTAGTATAATTTTTTATTTATGTAACAATTCTTTTAATAATAATATTTTAATGAGTTGCGTTGGGCCAGACTGCCCTAACACTAACACTAACCCTCACCCTTACCCTAACGCTAACCAAAACCCTAACCATAACACTAGCGCTAGCCCTAACCCTAACACTAACACTTACACTTACCCTAACCCTTACCCTTACTTTAACCCGAACTCTAATGAATTATATTTCTCACTAATTTTTCTACAGGTGGAGCTGTAGCTGCGCGGACTATTGGACGTGGCTGTGGGTTAATCTACGCTGGGTGGGTCGCATGCAGACGGAGGTCGAGGTATGACTTGTGTGCGTTCCGCTGGGCCATTCTACGCTGGATAAGTGGCATTGAGTATAGTTTTTAATTAACACCATAACACTAGCGCTAGCCCTAACACTAACACTTACCCTTACCCAAACCCTAACCCTGGTTGGTAGGTCGCATGGTCTACAGACGTTGCCCTCGGCCAGTCTACGCCGGGTAAGTCGCTTGGACTATACTTTTTAAATTATGGAGCATTTCTTTTTATAATTTTATTTGAAAAAGTTATGTCTTACTAATTTTTCTGTAGACGGAAGTGGTGTTCCGCCGCCTGGTGTACGTTGCGCAGGGCCGGTCTACGCCGGGTAGGTCGCATGGAATATGCTGGATGTGCGCCTACAGGTGGACGTTGCGCTGAGCCAGTCTACGCCGGGTAGAAGATCTGATACTTCATGGACTATCTCCAATTGATCTTGTCTAGTCAAATGAAGCTTCGTTCAATCTGGTGAAAAATAAATAGAAATGATCTTGATGTTTTAACATTTTTCCATACTGAACGATTATTTCATCCTAAAATATATTGCTACATCAATTGCCTGTTTGTTCTAATATAAAGCAGAAAGGAACAGGTATAATTATTTGTATCTTTGGATACAAGTAGGACAGGTAAATTTGATTCATCAGTCAACCAATAAAGCCACCATCCGAGTGATCAACGACAGATACGTATGGCCGCACATGTCAAACAAATTTACTGAACTGGAAAGAATGAGACCTTGAAACAAATAATATCATGTCTGGTTTATTAAATATGGAGGATTTTTAAGTTCTTCAAGTTGCAATATGACAGCTACATGCTCATATATCTTGTCCATATTCCTTTACCGCCGACACTTTGGCACTGTGGTTTCTATTGTTTGAAACATAATTTTTAGTAAATTTCATTGGTTGTTTGTGCATTCCTACCTATCGCTTAAAAATTAAGTGTCCTTTTTCTGTTTATGTCTGTAAAGTTCTTGAATCTGCAGTCTGACAGCCACATGCTCATATTTCTTATCCACGTTCCATTATCGAGGACACTTGGGCACTGTCGCTTATATTGTATGAAACATTATTTTTATGGGGAAATTCATTCGTTGATTGTGCTCTCTGCACTTCTTTTTATGACTTTCTTGAAGCTGCAATTTGACAGCGACATGCTGAGATTTCTTGCCCATATTACATTACCGTGAATACTTCGGCACTGTCGATTCTATTGTATCGGAAAATAATTTTATGGAAATTGTAGGTGGCTATTTGTGCATTCTGCACTTCCACGTCGGAATTAATGACAGTACATTTTCTCAAGTCTGTCTAGTACTTAAGCCGCAATTTGACAGCGACATGCTCAGATTTTCTATCCACTTGCCATTATCGTGGACACTGCGCCACTGTCGCTTCTATTGTACGAAAAGATAATTTTATGGAAAATTTCAGTGGCTCTTTGCGCACTCTCCACATCCGAGTTCGTTTTTCCTTTTATGATTGCTTAGTTCTTGTATCAGCTGTGACTCCGACATTCTCAGATTTCTCATCCACATTCCATTACAGTGAATACTTAGGCAATTCCACTTCTATTGTTTGGGAAAATATTTTATGGAAATTGTCAGTGGCTGTTTGTGCAATCTTCCCTTTCGCCTAAAAATTAAGTGTTCTTTTTTCTTTTTATGTCTGTTTAGTTTTCGAATCTGCAATCTGACTGCGACATGCTCATATTTCTTATCCACATTCCATTATCGTGGACACTTGGACACTGTCGCTTATATTGTATAAAACATTATTTTTATGGGAAATTTCATTGTTGGTTTGTGAACTCTGCACTTCCGCGAAAAAATTAAGAATTCTTTTTTCTATTTATGATTTTCACGTTCTTGAAGCTGCAATATGACAGCTACATGCTCATATATCTTGTCCATATTCCTTTACCGCCGATACTTTGGCACTGTGGTTTCTATTGTTTGAAACATAATTTTTATAGTAAATTTCATTGGCTGTTTGTGCATTCCTACCTATCGCTTATAAATTAAGTGTCCTTTTTTCTGTTTATGTCTGTAAAGTTCTTGAATCTGCAGTCTGACAGCCACATGCTCATATTACTTATCCACGTTCCATTATCGAGGACACTTGGGCACTGTCGCTTATATTGTATAAAACATTATTTTTATGGGAAATTTCATTGTTGGTTTGTGAACTCTGCACTTCCGCGAAAAAATTAAGAATTCTTTTTTCTATTTATGATTTTTAAGTTCCTGAAGCTGCAATATGACAGCTACATGCTCATATATCTTGTCCATATTCCTTTACCGCCGACACTTTGGCACTGTGGTTTCTATTGTTTGAAACATAATTTTTATAGTAAATTTCATTGGCTGTTTGTGCATTCCTACCTATCGCTTAAAAATTAAGTGTCCTTTTTTCTGTTTATGTCTGTAAAGTTCTTGAATCTGCAGTCTGACAGCCACATGCTCATATTTCTTATCCACGTTCCATTATCGAGGACACTTGGGCACTGTCGCTTATATTGTATAAAACATTATTTTTATGGGAAATTTCATTGTTGGTTTGTGAACTCTGCACTTCCGCGAAAAAATTAAGAATTCTTTTTTCTATTTATGATTTTTAAGTTCCTGAAGCTGCAATATGACAGCTACATGCTCATATATCTTGTCCATATTCCTTTACCGCCGACACTTTGGCACTGTGGTTTCTATTGTTTGAAACATAATTTTTATAGTAAATTTCATTGGTTGTTTGTGCATTCCTACCTATCGCTTAAAAATTAAGTGTCCTTTTTTCTGTTTATGTCTGTAAAGTTCTTGAATCTGCAGTCTGACAGCCACATGCTCATATTACTTATCCACGTTCCATTATCGAGGACACTTGGGCACTGTCGCTTATATTGTATAAAACATTATTTTTATGGGAAATTTCATTGTTGGTTTGTGAACTCTGCACTTCCGCGAAAAAATTAAGAATTCTTTTTTTCTATTTATGATTTTTAAGTTCCTGAAGCTGCAATATGACAGCTACATGCTCATATATCTTGTCCATATTCCTTTACCGCCAACACTTTGGCACTGTGGTTTCTATTGTTTGAAACATAATTTTTATAGTAAATTTCATTGGCTGTTTGGGCATTCCTACCTATCGCTTAAAAATTAAGTGTCCTTTTTTCTGTTTATGTCTGTAAAGTTCTTGAATCTGCAGTCTGACAGCCACATGCTCATATTTCTAATCCACGTTCCATTATCGTGGAGACTTGGCACTGTCGCTTCTATTGTACGAAAAGATAATTTTATGGAAAATTTCAGTGGCTCTTTGCGCACTCTCCACATCCGTGTAAAAATTAAGAGTTCGTTTTTCCTTTTATGATTGTTTAAATCTTCAATCAGCTATGTGAATTCGACATTCTCATCCACATTCCATTCCAGTGAAACCGGTCTACTGGATGAATTGCCTTTTCTACACTATACAATTCTTAGTTTAGAGCATAAATGAGATTATAATTTTGTTCACGTTTTTTCCTACATGAAATAATTTTTTACTATGTGATACACACCCAATCCACACATTTAAATGTTAGTTGCATGCAATTGAGAATATATAACTTTATTGAGTGAGGTTATGATTTCCAGTCACATGAAAACAATAGTCATTAACATTCCCAATGGCTTTAAATGAAATTTCCATCGCAATCTTTATCTAAATGATTTGCCAGTGAATTTTAAAAATGTTGAATAGTACTACAATTAAATTCTAAATGTTTAATATTTTGCATACATTTGTTATATATATATATATATATATATATATATATATATATATATATATATATATATATATACATATATGGATGTGTATATCCATTTATATGATTTAAATTATCTTATAAATTTGAAATAGTTTCTTTTAAGGTGAGTGGCAGTTTTACTTATTCAAGTACGATGGCATTTTGCATTGGCTTTTATTCGTTACTTTTGCATTTCTGTAAATAATTTTCTTTCTTAGAAACTTGTGCTTAATTGCAATAGTGTCTACTTAAATGATTTCTGTTTCTGACGGTTATTAATAAACTTGTTTCTTTTATCAGAAATAATTTTGATCGAACCTTATTTTATTTTTGAATGAATTCGTTAAAATAATCGATGCACGCTTGATTCTTTTTAGAATTAAGAAATTCATTGAAATCAGTATTCAGGATGAATTGTACGAAGACTGTCCGCAGATCTGGGCAAACACAGGCCATATCTTATCACGTTTTCTTTCGATGAACATTACTGAAGATCGAACTGATGGCTTATACTGTATATGTGAAATCGTTACTCCACTTCGTGAACAGCTTGACCCGTGGGCTGTTGTGGAATTAGTTGGTGCATGCTTTGGGCGAGCTGCTCAGGAAGAAGTTAACTACGAAATACTGTCTCGTAAATTTAATGAAAGTGGAATTACTTAGAAAATTCTGATTGGTAAAGAAGACCTTTTAGCTATGCCGGAGAAGAGAAAACAACTCAAAGAAACATTGAATAAATATGGAGCCGAATGTTTGTACAAAGTGTACAAAATTGTCACAATTATACAAGCAAATGCAAAGAAAGTTATTCTGCTAGGGTTCGAACTTTCCCTGGTCAAAATCAACAATATTTTTCATCAGCGTCCACTCAAACCCCCAAGCATAACCTGCTCTGTGAAACCAGTTTGCGAGCAGTGACAAACCAGGCCACCATCTTCAGCAGCTGGTGTACCTCATTCTCGGCCTAACATTGGAAAGGATAGCCCTGATAATTTAGCTGAATTTGCTGATAAAGACCTTGACATACCAATGGATAGCTCTTATGGTCAAAAACCTTATCAGTGGACCACTGTGCGTTTTAGAAAATCTGGAGGCGGGAGAAGGCCAAAATTTTCTGGTGGAGGTATTCATATGTATCAGTGAAACATTTCCAGTGATTAGACGAAAATCGACGTTCAACATGAAACAGGATGATGGCTGTGTCCATTTTGTCACTCTTGTTTGTTTATAGCAAATGTATTCTTGTCGTGCACAACAAAATATTTACATTTGGTGATCGATAAAAATGTGATTAACTTTAAAAGTCTACTGAATTATAAAAGTGTTACATTTTCAATAAATGATTGATTGTGTTTTCATGTAAACTGTTATTGTTACTGTTTTAATCCAGGGGAAAATTTAGACTGACGGTTTGAGGGGCTACAAATCGGCCAACATGTGGGATTATTGTGCTGTGTTATCTGATTTTTCGGAAGCTATTGTGCCGTATTTTAACAAAAAAATCGCTTCTCTCAATGAATAAATTACGTGAAATGTATAAAATTATTTGAATTATCATTTGGAAATAATACGTCCTTCGGCAAGAATGATAATGCTACATCTGTTCGTGCACTTATTGCGTTTATCAAGAAATTGCTTAACTTGATTTAAGTCTGTTATTTTGAGCATTTAATTGTGTATTTGTGATTAGAACCTAGAGGATGGTACAGGAAATATGGTACGAAAATGTTGCCGGTCAACGTAGATTAGGTCGAGTCTCATTTTTGGTGTTTAGTATGAACATTGATGAAGCGTTTAGAAGAACGATACGAATCCGCATAGAGTCAATAAGAAGACAAATCTTATGCGTGTTTGGAACTGATAATGCTGTGTCAAAACCGGCGAACTCAAATCGCGGACATTTGAAGCTTGCACTGCCCGCCTAGTAACAAATCAAATCAAATGTAAACAAGTATTTGCCAGTATGCCTGTGATTGTCACCAACACAATGGTTTTTACGTTATTCGCACACTTAATTAAAGTAAACTTTATTACTGCCTGCGCAAAGAAGACCGATTTCGTCCTAATTGGGCACTCATCACGTACTGGTCAGAATTTTCCACGAACAGGGCTCGAACCTGCGTCCGTCTGCTTCGGAATCTGGTGTTATAACCACTGTCCAGTGCGTGATGAGTTCCCTTTAAGCACGAAATCGGTTTACTGGATGAACTGACTTTTC
>JAQBSW010010148.1:17500-25605 GCA_029291075.1 Eudiplozoon nipponicum
ATTTTCGCAATTACCATCATCTTTATTATCATCATCATCACAATTACCATCATCATCATAATATTCATTATCATCATCACAACTACCAAAATCATCATCGTCTTCACAACACCATCATCATCGTCATCATCATCTCAATTACCAACACCTTCAACATTATCATCATTATCACAATTACCATCATAATCATCATCATCACAACTGCCGTCATCATCATCATCGTCACAATTACCAACATCTTTAACATAATCATCATTGTCACAATTAACATCAAGTTCATCATTATCATCTTTACGTCTAGCATCATCATCATCTTCATCACCACAATAACCATCATTTTCATCATCACAATTATCAGTTTAACACGAGCATTTCTCGCATATCGCAATCAACGGCTTCATGAGTTACGGCCCGAAGCGCCAATTCAAGTAGAACGCGCGAAATAAGCTGGCCCTTTTGGTGTCTCTGCGCTGAGAAACTTGGCATGAACTGCAACTCATCATCATCATCTTCATCATCACAATTACCATCATCATCATCATCATCACAACTACCATCATCATATTCATCATCATCATCACAACTACCATAATCATCATCATCGTCATTATCATCTCAATTACCAACATCTTCAACATTGTCATCATTATCACAATTACCATCATAATCATCATCATCACAACTGCCGTCATCATATCGCAATCAACGGCTTCATGGGTTACGGCCCGAAGCGCCAATTGAAGTAGAACGCGCGAAATAAGCTGGCCCTTTTGGTGTCTCTCCGCTGAGAAACTGGGCATGAACTGCAACTCATCATCATCATTTTCATCATCACAATTAACAACATCATCAACATAACCATCATTATCACTATTATCACCCTCCTCATCATCATCTTCATCATCACAGTTACCATCATCATCATCATCATCATCATCATCATCATCATCATCTTCATCATTATCATCATCACAATTACCATCAGCATCAACTTCAACATAAGCATCATTATCACAATTTCCATCATCTACATCATTATTATCATCACAACTACCATTGTCATCATTTTCATCATCACAATTATCAGTTTAACATGAGCATTTCTCCATATCGCCACATCTTCATGGGTTCTGCACGTACGCCATCATCATCCAACTACCATCATCATCTTCATCTTCATCGAGTCTGGATGCGAACATCATCTTTCTTCGTCATCGTTATCGATTATCATCATCACAACTACCATCATCGTCGTTATCGTTATCATTATCATCATCACAACTACCATCACCATCGTGATCTTCATTATCACAATTTCCATCATTATCATTATCATCATCACAAATACCATCATCATCATCATCATCATCATCATCACAACTACAATCTGCTTCATCACATTTGCCATCATCATCATTATCATTATCGTCATAACAACTACAATCATCATCATTATCATCATATTCATCACAATTTCCACCATCATCTTGCTTCATCATCATTATCATTATCATCATCATACATGCGAACATCATCATCACAATTACCATCACATTCATCATCATCACAACTACCATAATCATCATCATCGTCATTATCATTATCATCATCATACATGCGAACATCATCATCACAATTACCATCACATTCATCATCATCACAACTACCATAATCATCATCATCGTCATTATCATCTCAATTACCAACATCTTCAACATTGTCATCATTATCACAATTACCGTCATAATCATCATCATCACAACTGCCGTCATCATATCGCAATCAACGGCTTCATGGGTTACGGCCCGAAGCGCCAATTCAAGTAGAACGCGCGAAAGAAGCTGGCCCTTTTGGTGTCTCTGCGCTGAGAAAATGTTAATGAACTGCAACTCATCATCATCATCTTCGTCATCACAATTAACAACATCTTCAACATAATCATCATTATCAAACTTACCACCCACTTCATCATCACAATAACAATCATCATTTTCATCACCATCAAATTACTATCATTTTCATCATCATCATCATCATCATCATCACAATTACGAACATCTTCAACATAATCATCATTATCACAATTATCACCCTCCTCCTTATCATTTTCATCATCACATTTACCATCATCATCCTCATCATCATCATCATCATCTTCTTTCTTTTTAGTTCCCGAATCTACAATCTGACTGTTTGCTTATTCTTATCTTACGCGTAAATATTCAGTGTTCAGTGGCTGTGCATTATTACCTTTCGCTTAAAAATTTTCTGTTTATGTCTGCTTAGTTCTTGAATCTGCAGTCTGACAGCCACATGCTTATGTTTCTTATCCACGTTCCATTATCGTGGAAACTTGGGCACTGTCGCTTATATTGTATGAAACATTATTTTTATGGGGAAATTCATTCGTTGATTGTGCTCTCTGCACTTCTATCGTGGACACTGCGGCACTGTCGCTTCTATTGTACGAAAGGATAATTTTATGGAAAATTTCATTCGCTCTTTGCGCACTCTGGAAATCCGTGTAAAAATTAAGAGTTCGTTTTTCCTTATATGATTGTTTAGTTCTTTATTCAGCAATAAGGCTTCGACATTCTCACGTTTCTCATCCACTTCCTATTACAGTGTTTGGGGAAATATTTTTATGGAAATTGTTAGTGGTTATTTGTGCATTCTGCACTTCCACGTTAGAATTAAGGACGGTCCTTTGTCTCAAGTCTGTCTAGTATTTAAAGCCGCAATTTGACAGCGACATGCTAAGATTTTCTATCCACTTGGCATTATCTTGGACACTGAGGCACTGTCGCTTCTATTGTGAGAAAAGATAATTTTATTGAAAATTTCAGTGGCTCCTTGTGCACGCTGCACATTCGTGTAAAAATTAAGAGTTGGTTTTTCCTTTTATAATTGTTTAGTTCTTGAATCCACTTCCTATTACAGTGTTTGGGGAAATATTTTTATGGAAATTGTTAGTGGTTATTTGTGCATTCTGCACTTCCACGTTAGAATTAAGGACGGTCCTTTGTCTCAAGTCTGTCTAGTATTTAAAGCCGCAATTTGACAGCGACATGCTAAGATTTTCTATCCACTTGGCATTATCTTGGACACTGAGGCACTGTCGCTTCTAATGTGAGAAAAGATAATTTTATTGAAAATTTCAGTGGCTCCTTGTGCACGCTGCACATTATCACTATTATCACCCTCTTCATCATCATCTTCATCATCACAGTTACCATCATCATCATCATCATCATCATCATCATCATCATCATCATCATCATCATCATCATCATCATCATCATCATCATCATCATCTTCATCATTATCATCATCACAACTACCATCATTATCATCATCATCACAAATAGCAACATATTCATTATCATCACAATTACCATCATCTTCATCATTATCATCATCACAACTACCATTATCATCACTTTCATCATCCCAATTATCAGTTTAACACGAGCATTTCTCACATATCGCAATCAACGGCTTCATGGGTTACGGCCCGAAGCGCCAATTCAAGTAGAACGCGCGAAAGAAGCTGGCCCTTTTGGTGTCTCTGCGCTGAGAAACTGGGCATCAACTGCAACTCATCATCATCATCTTCATCATCACAATTAACAACATCTTCAACATAACCATCATTATCACTATTATCACCCTCCTCATCATCATCTTCATCATCACAGTTACCATCATCATCGTCATCATCATCATCATTATCATCATCATCATTATCATCATCACAATTACCATCATCATCAACTTCAACATAAGCATCATTATCACAATTACCTTTATTTCATCATAATCATCATTATCACAATTACCATCATCTTCATCATTATCATCATCACAACTACCATTGTCATCATCTTCATCACCACAATTATCCGTTTAGCACGAGCATTTCTCGCATATCGCAGTCAGCTGCTTCATGGGTAACGGCCCGAAGCGCTAATTCAAATAGAACGCGACAAAGAAGCTGGCCGTCTTGGTGTCTCCGCGCTGAGAAAATTGACATGAACTGCAACTCATCATCATCATCTCGCTTCATCATCATTATCATTAACATCATCACAACTACCCTAATCATCATCAGCACAACTGCCATCATCATCATCACAATTACCATTATCATCATCATCATCACAACTACCATCATCATCTTCATCTTCATCGTCTGAATTACGAGCATCATCTTGCTTCATCATCATTATCATTATCATCATCACAACTACCATCATCATCTTGCTTCATCATCATTATCATTATCATCATCACAACTACCATCACCATCGTGATCTTCATTATCACAATTTCCATCATTATCATTATAATCATCACAAATACCACCATCATCATCATCATCACAACTACGATCTGCATCATCACATTTGCCATCATCATCATTATCATTATCATCATAACAACTACCATCAACATCATTATAATCATATTCATCATCACAATTACCGCCATCATCTTGCTTCATCATCATTATCATTATCATCATCATACATAACATCATCATCATCATCACAATTACCATCACTTTCATCATCATCACAACTACTATCATCATCATCCTCACAACTACCATCATCATATTCATCATCATCATCACAACTACCATAATCATCATCATCGTCATTATCATCTCAATTACCAACATCTTCAACATTGTCATCATTATCACAATTACCGTCATAATCATCATCATCACAACTGCCGTCATCATATCGCAATCAACGGCTTCATGGGTTACGGCCCGAAGCGCCAATTCAAGTAGAACGCGCGAAAGAAGCTGGCCCTTTTTGTGTCTCTGCGCTGAGAAAATGGGACTGAACTGCAACTCATCATCATCATCTTCGTCATCACAATTAACAACATCTTCAACATAATCATCATTATCAAACTTACCACCCACTTCATCATCACAATAACCATCATCATTTTCATCACCATCAAATTACTATCATTTTCATCATCATCATCATCATCATCATCATCATCACAATTACGAACATCTTCAACATAATCATCATTATCACAATTATCACCCTCCTCCTTATCATTTTCATCATCACATTTACCATCATCATCATCATCATCATCATCATCTTCTTTCTTTTTAGTTCCCGAATCTACAATCTGACTGTTTGCTTATTCTTACCTTACGCGTAAATATTCAGTGTTCAGTGGCTGTGCATTATTACCTTTCGCTAAAAAATATTCTGTTTATGTCTGCTTAGTTCTTGAATCTGCAGTCTGACAGCCACATGCTTATGTTTCTTATCCACGTTCCATTATCGTGGAAACTTGGGCACTGTCGCTTATATTGTATGAAACACTATTTTTATGGGAAATTGCATTGGTTGATTGTGCTCTCTGCACTTCTTTTTATGACTGGTTCTTGAAGCTGCATTTTGACAGCGACACGCTGAGATTTCTTGCCCATATTCCATTACCGTGAATACTTCGACACTGTCGATACTATTGTATCGGAAAATATTTTTATGGAAATTGTCAGTGGTTATTTGTGCATTCTGCACTTCCACGTTAGAATTAAGGACGGTCCTTTGTCTCAAGTCTGTCTAGTATTTAAAGCCGCAATTTGACAGCGACATGCTAAGATTTTCTATCCACTTGGCATTATCGTGGACACTGCGGCACTGTCGCTTCTATTGTGTGAAAAGATAATTTTATGGAAAATTTCAGTGGCTCTTTGTGCACGCTGCACATTCGTGTAAAAATTAAGAGTTGGTTTTTCCTTTTATAATTGTTTAGTTCTTGAATCCGCAATGCGACTTAGACATTCTCAGGTTTCTCATCCACTTTCCATTACAGTGAATACTTAGGCAGTGTCGATTCTGTTTTATCGGAAAATATTTTTCTGGAAATTGTCAGTGGTTATTTGTGCATTCCGAATTTCCACGCCGGAATTAAGGACAGTACTTTATCTGAAGTCTTTATTACTTGAGGCTACAATTTGACAGCGACATGCTCATATATCTTGTCCATATTCCTTTACCGTCGACACTTTGCCACTATGACTTCTATTGTTTGTAACATTATTTTTATGGCAAAATTTCAGTGGCTGTGCATTCCTACCTTTCGCTTAAAAATTAAGTGTTCTTCTTTCTTTTTAGTTCCCGAATCTACCGTGAAAACTTCGGCACTGTCGATTCTATTATATCGGAAAATATTCTTATGGAATTTCTCAGTTTAGTTCTTGAATCCGCAATGTGACTTAGACATTCTCAGGTTTCTCATCCACTTTCCATTCTGCACTTTCACGTCGGAATTATTGACAGTACTTTTTCTCAAGTCTGTCTATTACTTAAATACTTAGGCACTGCCGCTTCTATTGTTTGGGAAAATATTTTTAAGATAATTGTCAGTGGTCATTTTTGCATTCTCATCCAGTTTCCATTACAGTGGTTATTTGTGCATTCTGAACTTCCACGTCGGAATTATTGACAGTCACATGCTCGTATTATTTATCCACGTTACATAATCGTGGACACTCCGGCACTGTCATTTCTATTGGTTGTATAGTTCTGGAATCTACACATTCTATTACCGTGAATACTTCGCCACTGTCGATTCTATTGTATCGTCTACACTTTGGCACTGTCGCTTCTATTGTTTTCGAACACTTAAGCTACAATCCTTAAGTCCGCTAGCCAACTGCTCTGTATCCTCAATATTTAATAAACCAGACATGATATTATTTGTTTCAAGGTCTCATTCTTTCCAGTTCAGTAAATTTTTTAGACATGTGCGGCCATACGTATCTGTCGTTGATCAATCGGATGGTGGCTTTAATGGATGACTGATGAATCAAATTTACCTGTTCGAAGGCGTACATTATCGTTACTTAAGTTCAAGTCCGCTATGTCCTACTTGTATCCAAAATACAAATAATTATACCTGTTCCTAGGCTCCTGTTCCTTTCTGCTTTATATTAGAACAAAAAGGCAATTGATGTAGCAATATATTTTAGGATGAAATTATCGTTTAGTATGGAAAAATTGTAAAACATCAAGATCATTTCTATTTATTTTTCACCAGATTGAACGAAGCTTCATTTGACTAGACAAGATAAATTGGAGATAGTCCATAAAGTATTAGAACTTCTACCCGGCGTAGACTGGCTCAGCGCAACGTCCACCTGTAGGCGCACATCCAGCATATTCCATGCGACCTATCCGACGTAGACCGGCCCTGTGCAACGTACACCAGGCGGCGGAACACCACTTCCGTCTACAAAAAAATTAGTAAGACATATCTTTTTCAAATAAAATTATAAAAAGGAATGCTCCATAATTTAAAAAGTATAGTCCAAGCGACTTACCCGGCGTAGACTGGCCGAGGGCAACGTCTGTAGACCATGCGACCTACCAACCAGGGTTAGGGTTTGGGTAAGGGTAAGTGTTAGTGTTAGGGCTAGCGCTAGTGTTATGGTTAGGGTTAGGGTAAGGGTTAGGGTTAGGGTTAGGGTTAGGGTTAGGGCGCATCTCCAGCTTCGCCTGTAGAAAAATAACTGCGAAACAACAACCCGACGGCTGTAGAAAAATAACTGAGAAATATAACCCAATAAATAATTTTTTGAAAATAATATATATATAAATTAAAAACTATACTCAATGCGGCTTATACAGCGTAGAATGGCCCGGCGCAACTTCCATCAGTCGGCATACCTCGACCTCCGTCTGCATGCGAACCACCCAGCGTAGAATAACCAACAGCCACTTCGAACAGTCCGCGCAACCACAGCTCCGTCTGTAGAAAAATTAGTGAGAAATATAATTCATTAGATTTCGGGTTAGGGTAAGGGTAAGGGTAAGGGTTAGGGTAAGGGTAAGGGTAAGGGTAAGGGTAAGTGTAAGTGTTAGTGTTAGTGTTAGGGTTAGGGTTAGGACTAGCGCTAGTGTTATGGTTAGGGTTTTGGTTAGCGTTAGGGTAAGGGTGAGGGTTAGGATGAGGGTTAGTGTTAGTGTTAGGGTTAGGGTAGCTGGCCCAACGCAACTCATTAAAATATTATTATTAAAAGAATTGTTACATAAATAAAAAATTATACTACATGCGAC
>JAQBSW010010149.1:0-25603 GCA_029291075.1 Eudiplozoon nipponicum
TCATGCTGCCTTTGGTTTATCCTTCTGGTCACAACTGAACTAATTTATTCAGTAGACCGGTTTCGTCCTTATTGGGAACTCATCACGTACTGGCCAGAATTTGCCGCGAACAGGATTCAACCTGGACACGCAAACTACATACAATTCTCATTTATATACTAACTAATGGAACTTACTGTTCAGACTTTTCATGTGCTATTGTTTGTTCAGTTCGCTGCTTGATAGAATTTTATAGAACAAACTGCTAAAGTTAATTCGTATTTGAGTAAATCTCATTTATTTTTTCTTTATGCTGTGTAACACTTAACGATTGTATTATGCTCGCCGAATTAATTCAGGTTCATTATGCGGATTCTCTTACTGTTCACAATAATCTTTACAATTGTAGGATGTTTTAATATTCGCTAATTCTTCGTTTACTTTATATACTTTTTTCTGCTATCGTTCTTACCAGCTCCTCTAGCGAAGATTAATAAACCATTTTTCTGTTGGCAACACATTACTTTATTAAGTACAATTATTAAAAGGAGTTTTCTCGCATAATGCCCGTACCTCAGTAAGAAAAATATAAATATTAACTATTGACTTATTAGTATTTAGGGTTGCTCATCTGCTGTCCGCCACACTATTTTTAATTTATTTTAGTCTATTGTTGTGTGGGGGTAGGTCGTCGGGTATAATCTTGTCAGTGGTTTGTGGACATTGTCAAAGGAAACTTCATAAGCTATGGTTGAAGGAACAGACTAAGTCTGTTGATAATGTAAACTCCAAAATCCAATCGACCAAATGTAATTTGTCTCTCCAGGACACATGGGCGACATTGCACTAACAAATGTCAACCTCTTTCGTCATAAATTCTTTCGACTGAAACTGGGCACCGTGGTCAGTAACGATAACTTGTGGTGCACCAGCGGTCTTCTAAGCAATTTATACTTGTCTAAGATTTGATTTACTGTAAAGACACAAACTCGACCAATCGGATGCCCACGTCCCAAAACAGCGGACAAAGCAAGGCGATGAAGAAAGAAAGAAAAGTGCAATTTTAACATGGTTTTGAATAGATTTTGTAATGCTCAGACAAAACATTCGAAACTGCTTTCTTCTGACAAGTAAATCAGTACCAAAATATCCCAATGTTTGACCTTTTGTAGGTCCCCTTGTACTTCTAGTTCTTTTTGGTGACGGTATAGCTATGCCCCACTCTCGTGACTGACTTTCGTACTGTGCCAGTCGTCTGTCGGACTGTAATACTTCTCATTATGTCCACATCATAGACGTCTGTCAAGATTGACATGCGACACACCGGAAAAGTTAATATAGTGGCGTTTATCAATTAAAAAACACCAATTGGGCCTCTTCCGTCCACCGAAACGTTATATTAGTACGAAAACTTGGACAAGAGTTGCTCAGTGATTTAAATAAAATCGCCATTTCACGAGTTTATGGATACTCTTCATTACAGAGTAAATTAGTCAGGACACAGTCCATCACTTTTTGCAACACCTTAGGTGCATTCGTTAGATAAAGTGGTACTCGAGTAAATTGGAAATGGTCTTGGAGAATCTGCGTCGCCACATTCCGGCGGTCCTCCAGATAGACGCCAAACTCCCGAAAGCCATTTTTTATTTCGAGCAAAGTAGATCACCTGCCCCACACTAGTTGCTGAAACAGATCATCTAAAGCTGGCATGAGATAAAGGTCAGGCTTAGTCACAGTGTTTAATTGCCGTAATTCAGCCACTGGTCTAAGCGAAACATCCTTTTTTGATAGATAAATCATGAGAGCTATAAATACGTAGGAGGATGGCTCTAATACACAGACATCTTTCATCTCTTGCGCATTTTTATTAGTCACCGTGAGTATTTTTGCGAAGTTTCATATGCTTACGTTGAATTTTAACCGTCGAGAACTCAATCAAGGCCAAAAATCGTTGCACCTGGAAATATTATCCGTCATTAAATCTAACCATAAATTAATGCGATCGACTGTAGGCTCAGAACTCTCGGTATAACCAGGGGCTGTAATATCGTGGAGTAATGGATTCGAAACTCTTTATACCAATATTGACACTGCCTTAATTCGCCGAACTGCTGCATATCAAATGTACGAGAATAGAATTTCCGGCTAAGTGGCATACCTATCTATTTCTACAATCAATAGTCATCATCCAGTTTCAAATAAAGTTTAACCTCAACATGGTTGTTAGGTGGTCGCAATATTTAAGACATTGGGTAGATATCATTTACTAATAATTTAATGCAACATTCATCTATAGTTTATATCGACACACTAGAAGCCTAACATAACTTTTCTCGTAGGCCGCACCATTTGAACGGCTGACATAGGAAACAAATAAAAATTGACTCCAATATAAAATTCCATACAAGCTGTAAATTTAAGAGTTCTCAGAATTTAATTGTAATACAAATCTTTACGCGTAACAAATATTCCCATACTTCTTTCCCCACGCGGACCTTCTGATTCAAAACATACTTCAGGTCTTTATGCAGAGTTTCTTCAATAGACCAATAACTATGAATAACATTAGATCTCTAATTCTAGACAACATATTGGTTATTACTGTTCATGAGATAGCAGACCCAGATGCCAAATTAATATTGCCGTTCTCGCGGAGAATTGTACTGATGTTGCTATCCAATTAGGGGCTTGTTAGTCATATATGCTTCCGTCGACGATAGTGCCTTAACGTATTCCGAATGTATCTATGCCACTGAATGCGAACACCAAGAACGTAGCTGTTGTAAATACCGCGACTAATTACCAGACGGAATGTCAAATATGATTACTGGTGATTTTGATTTCATCCATGGTGTTGATCCAGCTGTCATGACCATCAGGCGTGCTCGACAAAGCGCCGTTTGCGGTAGGGCCAAGCGACATCAACATTATGGCCTCTTGCGGTTTCAAATCTGGAAAATAAATTATAAGCTTGGACAACCGCCGCTTAATTCGTGTCACGGTATCCATAGGAAGCTCGGCTAGCAGTGGTTTGAATCTGTACAATTCAGCAAACACTTTATGGCCACAAAAATTATATTAAAATTCCACTCCATTAGCCAGCCAGTGTTTCATCATCATATCCGTGTACTGAGAGCAATTAAAGTTACGCAGAATGATATTATGGACACCAATGTTTCTGCTGGTCCACATGTAGCTACAGCCGATAACGTAACTAATAGCAACTAGAGCACTATGATTGAAAAGCTTAAGCAATTCTCGGCTTGTTTATCCATGATAGTCTGAGAGCTCTTGCAATTTCAACTAGCACCAGAGCCATTTAAAATGCCGCATCTGTTGCAAAACCAAAAGGAGATTGCACTTCGGCTCCGAAGCTTGGAAAGGGGTTTACGTCCACTCGCATGGCGATGAAAGACACAGGCTGAACGTCGCTAATGATTTGGATACACCAGCAAAGCGTAACAACTTATTTTAATCTTACCTTCAGGTCATAAATATCAATAGTTTTCATTCTGTCGAGGAAGTACGAGCGCTATCAATTTCTGAAGCGCAACTTTAAAAAACTCCTCAATCCGCCGCATATCGCTAACGTTAGTTATTGATAAAGAGACCTCTCGTAGTTGCTACGAGATGGACATCGAAAATCCAACTTTTTAAAGTGTAAAACTTGCGGTCTCATACGGGACGACGAAACCGCCGGCGTAGATGACCATTTTTACTAATTTTTCAAGATCGATTGAATAGTTAAGAAGGATCCGCACAAGCTCACAGCAGCAATCTGGAGGGAGGAATACGTCTCAAACAAGGTGAGTGCCGTTAATTCCCTTTCAGTAGAAATGTGGCACACACAAGCCTGCTAACTACCGTGATATGAGTTTGTCCTGTGCTGCATCAAAGGTGGCTATTCATATTATTCTAATAAGGATTCTCTGAGTGAGAGAAGCGAACTAAACAAACTCAGGTTAGAGTGCGACCGGGGATTGGATGCGCCGACCAAGTTAACGGACTTCATCGCAGTCTTGAATTTCGTCACCAGTATCAGCGGCCAACTATTGTTGATTTCCTAGTCTACTCAGCTGCTTTCTATTCTATCTCGCGTTTAAGCTAATAGCGAAATAAGCTAAATAGCAGTGTGATGGCCAAATGTTATCGATTGCACCAAGTCAGCCAAAATGAATCATCGTCCAATAGTAGCATTAGCATGGGCCACTCTGAAGCTTCCGCAATTGGCTTCGGTGGTGGGCAAGGATATATCGTTGCAGAAGCTCAGTTTAAATTTATTATCCATTCAGTCTTTGCTGAGATCACTGAAATTACCCAGAGTATTGATCGGTGGTGGCGATCAGCTGGTTGAACTCAAATACGCTGATAATGATGCTCTGTGGGCAAAAAATGAAGACGAGCATCAAATAGCCATCTGTAGTGTTCAAGCAGTGTCTATTCGCTACTGTCTGAGTAAAATGCATCAAAACGGTCGTCGTGTTCAGTTTTGATCCGGAGCCTAAGATCTATCTCCACGGCGCTATATTACAAGTTGTAAACGATAGCCAGTACCTAGATTCTCTGGTAACGCAATACGGATTGACTTATGCCGAGATTTCGAGGTGATTAGTTTTGTTTTGGAAAATTATGCTAATCAGTTTGGAATCGTCCGTCTGTTGCACTAAGCATCAAGTCTAAGATCCGAAACGCGAGTATACTGTCGGTTCAGCTCTATGATGCGGAATAATGTTGAATGACACACTAAATCTGCAAGCGCCCCCAGTTTTTTTAGTAATTGGTGTATTCGCTCTATTTGGTTTAGGTCTTTGATAGATGAGCGTCACCAGGCATTGATCAGGAGAAAATTCTACAAGCCGACAATTTCTATTCTGCCGATTTTTGGCATAGTATCACCATCAAAATTTTATAATGAAACATCGATTGTGCTGGCTTGACTTATGTTTGAGGAGGGCAATTTCGTATACTGGTCGCCAGGCAACCAAAACAACTCAGGTGGTTTACTGGAGCCACAGGAGTAGCAAGCCAGTCATCTCTCGGCCGGATACTATTACTTAATATATCGATCAATTAATCATTGCACAACGTACATTCAGCAATCACACGAAATTTTACTGGGCAAGGTCAGTGTGTCTTACGGAAAATAAGGTCAGTTCAAGCAGCCTGGTTAATTATTCTTTGAGATTATGCTCTAAAAGATACCTAGAGTTACGTTTATATATGTACGCTGTTTGTCAAACTTCATGCCAGAATGTGTACAGGACTGATTTGTTTTGTTTATTTTTTCACGTTATGGCTAATATAATTAGCATTATCATCCATTATTTGGTTTTCGTTACCTTGTGCCACATTGGGTCTCGTAAATCATTAACAAAACAATACATTACAACGCAAGTAACAGAAGAGATCTTCCGAGGTTATATGTCATTCGGAAGATTTTGGGAAAATATTTTATGAAGTGCCAACGAAGGTACATGAAATAATGCGCTGAAATATGGCAAAAGTAATTGGGTGAACTAGCTTCAATGAGATGGCAATGCGTATAGATATTTAGTAACATACAAAAGCGATCATGAGCTTATATGTACATTCTATTATCGGAAATATTAACGGTCTTTATAACCCACGAAAAATCGCATTTACGTCTTTTCTATGGATTGCTGCAAGATGCACTGAGTCACCACATATGTGATGTCAAAAACCCACTCTAAAGACAAAAACATAACCATTTTATGCATATAAGTGTTTAACTGCGCAAATTTTGCAAATAAATATTGAAAAAACATACCACTTACGTTTAGTAAGGTGAGCAGAATGCCTGCAAAACCATGAGCCGCACCTAAATAAACTTTTTCGTGCCACATGTACATTAGCGGGGGGCATTTCAGCACTTCGGGAAGTCCTGCCTCTTTTGCTAACTTTTTGTACTTCCCAGAAACTTGGAATTCATTTGACAATCTTTTACCAGAGGCGACAATTGCCTCCACAACCTACGAACAGCAAATAAGAGACAATATAAAAAAGAATATATTATTATTACTACTAAGTAAACCACTTTCTAGTATAGCTTGAGAAGCTAGCAAATCAGAAAATGGTCTTTTCAGTCAAACTGGATATCCAGCGCCAATTTGCGCAAACCAAAAAAACAAACAAACCTTTAGATCAAGTTTCCGAGCTTATCAACGAAACGCTTAGCTACGGCCAGTAAAAGACCACAATAACAGTAACTGGAATATTGAAAATCAACGAAAGCCAGAACACCACTTCCAGAGAACGGAAATGGAAATCAAGTTTTCATTCAACATTTAGTTAATAAAACGGATTCGTCAGATTTTTTAAATCTGCAATCATGAACTGTCACTAATCTATCATCATCATCATCATCATCATCATCATCATCATCATCATCATCATCATCATCATCATGTCCAGTCATACAAAAGTCAAAAGTGACTAATATTTCACTGCCATAAAACCATAAGGAGTGGAAAAAATATATAAATAACGACAGAAATAAGATTTTAGACAAATTATTAGTGGGATTTATGAGAGAGCGGCAGAGTGAGAGAAGGAATATCTAGTTACTATCAAGATAACTCACCGAAATGAAGCAAACTAAACCTCTCCACAACACCATTATGGCCAAGTTAGCATTCGGGCAAGGCAACATCAGCAATACAGCTTCCTTGCGGATTTCACTGTATCACGTCATAAACAAGCCAAACCTCGCAGCTAACTTTGCCCTACTAAGAAAAGAAAGTTACGAAGATGATTCTACTAGACATCTGCAACAAGATCGCCACTGAGCTCGATTCGATGCCATATCGCTAAGGGTTTCTAACCAAGAACTATGATGCGCACGAGGACCCCATCCTGGCAGACGAGTGGGTCCTATACAAACCCAATTTGAATGTAAGTGACTTCAACTGTTTCTGCCATGTCAAAATCTGCCCACCTTGTTTCTTACGCCAATTTGGTGCTGGATGAGAGAACAGAGCTCTACTTGGCAATCGAAATGAGGGCATACGCAAAACGTGACCGAGCCAACGAAGTTGATGGAGCCTTATTTGTTTTTCTAATGAGGAGCACTTATTTGCAGATCCAAAAATACGTCTACGGATGTCAAAGTTAGTTATTCGTTGTTGGTAACCAACATGTATCCTATACTTCTCAAACAACGATGATCGAATGCCTGTAAGCGTTTTAAATCATCAACTCTCAGAGGCCAGGTTTCAATAGCATATAGTAAGACTGCGCGTACAGATGGATTGAAAACACGATCTTTAAGGCAGAGTGAAATATTCGCGTTTCTCTATAAATGACGAAGGTTCGAGAAAGATACTCCAGCTTTCGCGATTCGTATTATTAATAGAGCCTCAAGATATGTATACCTGTCGACTATGTCTAGATCTTCATTCTGCAGTCGCAGCATTGGAGTGAGTGGTGGGTGTGCTGTAACAGTATCTTACATTTAGAGGGTGCGAATTTCATACCGAAAGACGGAACGTCTGCTAATCTATTCAAGGTGGCCTGGGCAGCATCCCGATTGTCGAATAATAGTACGATATCGTCCGCATAGTCAAGATCGACTAGTTTACCGCCCGGGAGAACTTCAACACCTGCATCCTGAATGTGTGGAAGGTGTTGTTCATAATAGCATCGATTACAAAATTAAACAAAATTGGGGAAAGTGGACAACCTTGACGAACACCACTGCTGGTTGTAAAGTTATGCGTTAATTCGTTGTAGACCTTAACACGACCAGAAGTATTTGTGTAGAGAGCGCGTATAATATTAACAAATTTTGTGGGCACACCGCTTTTCGACAAAATATGGAATAAAACATTGCGATCCACCGAATAAATGCACCCTTGAAGTCTAGAAAGACGGCTATTGTGGGACGGTGATATAAATGTCTCTGTTCAAGAACTTGCCTTAACGTAAAAATATTATCTATACAACCTCGTCCTGCGCGGAATCCGGACTGTTCTTCTCCTGTATGTGATTCACGTGAAGCGCCAGGAGGACGTAGGATAATCGAAGCAAATAACCTAGATACGACTGGAGTCAAACTTATACCACGATGGTTATCGCACGAATTACGATTGCCTTTTTTGAAGATAGGAATGATGGTCGACTCATTCCAATCAAGTGGTACGGTTTCCTCATTCCATATAGTATGAAAAAGTTTGGTCAACGCTCCTGAAATTATATCGCCACCATCCTTAAATAATCCTGGAAGCAAATCATCGGGGCCTGTGGCTTTGCGGCGTTTAAGAGATAAGATTGCATCGCGTACTTCTAACTCTGATGGTTCTTCGAGACTAACATTCCACACTGTTGATGCAGACATGCTTTCGGGAATCGGAACTGACGCGGGTGGCCAAGAAAATTGATCTCTAAAGTGTTCAGCCCACCTGTCAAGACGACTTATTTTATCGGTTATTAATTCGTTGTTACTATCATTTATAGTTTCGCTAACTTTTAACTTTCTCGGACCTGTTGCGCGGATAAGTTGGAACAAACAGCGACTATTACCTGACGCGAACGCTTCTTCCATTTCTTCAGCCTTTCTGGTCCAAAAGTTTTCGAGATCGACTTTTAGACTGCGCTTAAGTTGGCGTCTTATATTGCGACGGGTATTATTATGAGTCGAGCCAGGTGGAATTTGGCGCCTTGTTTCGAGTATCTCCATAGATTTTACAGAGAGCCAATGATTATTTCTACGGGGGTCTGCAATGCCAAATACAGTAGTACCCACATTGTGCATAGTGGAATTTATCTTGGACCAAAGTAAATTCGGATTTTCGCCATCAAGACCAGTTAGCTTAGACTTTAGAATATCTTCATATTTTTGTCGGAAGGACGGTTGTACGAGTTTGCTTACATTTATTTAGGGTTTATTCTTAATTATTTTCCCAGAAAATTTTAGTGCAAATCTACAACGGATAAGTGCATGGTCCGAGTCGACATAAGTGTTCCAAAAAGAACGACAATCCTGGATGCAACCACGTCATCTATAACTAATTGCTACATTATCTATTTGAGTCCACCGTTGTCCGGGTGCTGGAGGACGCCATGTGGCGCAACGTCTAACACTACGTCTGAAGTTTGTACTACTTAAATATAATCTATGTTCAGCAGAGCTATCCAAAAGCCGTTCACCATTATTGTTGTGCGTCGAGCTTAAAGTGTATCTTCTACCTAAATTAAATTCTTCGTTACTTAAGCGCCTAACTTGAGCATTCATGTCACCCATAACCAGGACTATATCCGAACTTCGTGGTCTAGTTAGTAAGGAGCTTAGTTCGCAGTAAAAAATGTCCTTGCTTTTGTCTGTGCTGAAATCGGTAGGAGCATGTGCAGATACAATGAAGGGGCAATATTGATAACGGTTTTTTGCGTTGATTTTAGTAGATGTATTTAAACGTGCCGCACACAGTCGAATATTTAAAGGGATCCAATCAATTAAGCAAGCTTCAGAATCGGAGATAAAGTTGCCTGCAGAAGCTCGACGGCCGATGCAGTATTTAATCATTGTAAGTTGTATGTTTCATGGTTATATGTGGACTGTTAAAGAACACTAGGTCTCCCATTCCCAGTGATGGTTTGTATTCAGAGTTTTCCTTCTCCTAGATAGTCTGCCAATCAAGGCTGATGAGCAGTATCTGCCCAGATGCCAGTGGCCAAAGTTTCCTTCAGCAGCCGAAACTTGCCCTTCACGTCTGGAATGTTTGCTCTCATTCCGTCACTACAAATTTACCAAAAAAAGTTACTGCGCAGTTAGACCAAACTCGAGGCCTTACATGAAACGGGATGATGGCTGTCTCTGTTTTTGACACGGCAGATTAAATACAATGGGCTTGGTGTTTAATTCAAGCTCGCAAACTCGATTTAAAGAACTCGACTGATTTTCTGTTTTATCTATATTTCTTGTTGGTGGTTTAGCGCGGGTAGATTTGTGAGTGCGTAGCGTGTGTGTCCATATGTGTTTATGTATCATTCTTACTGTAGTACAGGTCAACTATTTAAATTAAGGTTGCGATTTTTATTATGAACTAAGTATTGTATAGTGCAGAAAAGGAAATTCATCCAGTAGGCCGGTTTCGTCCTTATTGGAAACTCTTCAAGAACTGACCAGAATTTGTCCCGTACAGTACATAAAGAGTTCTCAATACGGACGAAATCGGTCCACAAGATGAATTTTCTTTTATAAATTATACAATGCTTATGAGTGATGAGTTTTCAATAAGGACAAAATTGGTCTACTGGATTAATTGCCTTTGTTACATTGTACAATGCTTAAATTATACTAACAAATGTATATCAAGAAAGCAGCCCTGGTTTAAATAATCGTTCAATTACAGAGTCATGTTTGAGATATGGTTAGTTTTGTATTGATGGACTGAGTTTTGAACAGGTTTTCGCTTTATTAGCCAATGCGTGTAAAGGCGTTGCTCCGTATAGCTTTGTTATTGAGTTTTATTTTGTCCTATTGGTAACAGCGAAAGGGTGTGCAAATTTCAGTGTTTATTGCTCATCATTTTGTGAAATTTCTGCCAATGTCAAAGATGAGTTTTTCGCCAATCCGATTGAATATTTTCTGACGTTTGGCCAATAGGTGTTCTGGCTCTTCTTAATGCTAATAAATAGTAGTCAAGTTGTGGAATTCGTGGCCAATCGAATAAAATATAATTTTGGTGAAACTTTTGATTGATTAGGTAGGTTGCTTGTTTTTTTAAATAAAGGGCTCCATCTAAGTTTAATAAGTTTTTTGACTTGGCTTTGTGTAGAACTGAGAAATTCGTTAAATTGTCTGGTGCCCGTTTCAAACATATGTTCGGAAATAGCTGATTTTTCTGACAATTACGGGACTTTTCTTTTCATTTTCTGCGGTTAATATTGTTGGATTCTCGTGATCAATTTATTATAATTATTGGGTTATTATTGATGGTCTAGTTTAATCCGTGAATACAGAAATGATAGTTTAAATCTTTTTATTAAATAAATAGTTTACTAAGAAATAAAATCTTATCGAATAAAGATGTACAGATGCAGGTGGACCAAACTGTCCGAAACATTTAATTACTGCTAGAAGACATATTTATTTTATTTTATTTATCAGTGAAATAAGTTATAAATAAATAAAATATTATACGTAATTAAGTTATGTATCTGAAGCTTATAAGCTATAGAATGATATGCACGTTATGGGAAAGTTTGTAATTAATTAACAGGAATTAAGCTATAAAGTAACTAAATAACTTTATATAAGAGAAGCTGAATTAGCGTAATAGGACGTGGTCTATTAAAACCGATGTTTTTGGGTGATTACTATCAGAAATTCCTGTCATAAAAACTCAGATTTTTGTCAAATATTCATTTATTTATACAAGGGTGCTAGACTGAAATGTTTCGCGCTAGCAAGTAAGCTGAATATAATAGTTCAAGGAATAAAAATATGAAAGCGTGCTATTTGTTTTCACATTTTAATCTATGATCTTGAACATTTTATAAACATAACTGTGTTATGTATAGCAGTAAACTGAATATGATAGTCCACGGTATTCAAATATTTAAGCGTGCCATTTGTTTCTACGCCTTAATTTATGATTATGAAAGTTTCAACAACATTCCGCAAATATGCATGGTAGTATTTTTGATTAAATGGTTGTAGTTTTCGTGTTTCCTGATAGATAATGTAAGCATCAGCTAGAAGACTCTCTAACGGACTGCCAATCTCCATTCAATCGGCTTGTGTGTCTAATAAGAACGTCTGGATCACCAGGGTCGTATCTGTTGGTGTAATAATATTATGCCTAGTATACGTGTAAGGGTTCATCAAGATCGGCCAGTTAAACTCCTCATGATGGCTTCCTTGGGTTACTCGATCACACCATTAATGGCCTCATAGTTGAGACTGGCTTCCATATCTACAATTTAAGACTACACCAACGGTGTCATAGTAAATGATTGGGAGGAATATGATCGGTTCGACGACTGCACCACAACTAAACCAGACCAAATTTAACTCTCTCTCTCACACACACAGATTTAACTATCTGTTTCTTTTGCCTTCCAAATCCGGAATGAAATTAAAATACAGACTCTAGATATACAAAATACATTTAAGATGCTGTTGTAAAAATCAAAGCATGGAAAGTTAGTAGCCGAAGAGCAACACACGATCTCTCCAGCAAAGATCGCTCGACAGAACAAAAATATATAAGAAACTTAAATTGAGCACGCACGACATACAAAGCAAGATGACAGAACATTTTTAAAAACTATTAACGCTTTCCATAAATCTGTTTTAGCAAAAAGTAGTAAATCAAACGTAAAAATAAATAATTCTTTGAATCAAGTTTGCGAGCTTGAAGTAAACACCAATCCCATTGTATTTAACCAGTTGTCGAACAACATAACAAAACTACCGCCAGCTGCAACGCACTGACGCGTTTCGACCTTCCTTAATCATCATCAGAGTACGACGGCAAACTGACTATCGGTTTGATCCTCGATAGTCAGTTTGCCGTCGTACTCTGATGATGATCATGGAAGGTCGAAACGCGTCAGTGCGTTGCGGCTGGCGGTAGTTTTGTTATGTTATTCGACGACTGGTGAAATACAATAGGATTGGTGTTTACTTCAAGCTCGCAAACTTGATTTAAAGAATTGTTACCACAACCCGCGCAAACAATTATTGTTAAATTGTAAAAGTAAATACACCGATTGTTGCTGTGCGTGACTGTCCTCGAGTTAATCAAATCCACGATTGCCACATGTGACTTGTACATTCGCAAGCTTAGTTCTTCCATATATCAAATCACTTTAATTTATTGGTGCACAACGTTTCTGCCGATTAAACAATAATTGATTGCGCAAAACTACCGTCAGTCTCACGTACTGACAAAAGTTTCTGTCGAATTAGTGAAATATTTTTATTTGTTTTTATTTTCCCCGGCTATATATCTAGCCCCATGTGGCAGGAGTACGCGAGATGAGCCCATCAATATTTGACCAGTTCCTGCTTAATCCAAAATCCTGTACTTATACCTATGGATAGTCTGAGAATCTAATTATAGTGTATTACACATCGCTGATCTTATTCCCTAAAGTTCCTGATAACGCCTTCGTCCTCACGATTCCCACAGACGACCATACGTGAGTCATACTTGATATTCAAATACCCTTGTCTGCAACTGTCTAAATTAGAAAAACAAAGTAAGTTAGCACGTCCCGAACGAAAAATTAACCGGTGTTGACCAAAATTGTTGATTTTAAATAGATTCATGACATCGGACAAAATCAATTTTAACTCTTGACAATTTTCTATTTTAGTTTATTTACGAAATCAGGTGTCGCGAACACAATTGTTAGATATTTGAATTTATATTTCCTGTAAGATTTTTTTTGTTATTCCGATAGTCTGTGCTATGAAGTGTTCATCAATGCCATTATTAGTTGCTCGTCTCAACTACTTTTTGTACCTTCGACATGACGTACATTCTGGTGGCGCGTATACTAATATCCTTTGAAAGTTTTCGGAGTGCCAGCTTCATATGTTGAATCTCCGCGATTTGCTTTCGCGGGTTGTCGCTTTGCACTGTCAGTTTCGCAACGATCCGATTGTACCAATTGGTTTTGCTTGTTCTAAACGACATGATTTTATCAATATGTTTAGAATTCGTATCATCGGTATTTCCTGATTTGTTTATCACGGTAGAATCTAAATGAAAATGTTACATGAGGAATTTCACAAGAAGATGAATTTTACGCTGTAATTAATGCTGAACTACGTGTTGTCTATGTGCATTTTAAATTTCGACACAAACGGATCAAATTTTATAAAGGAAAATATGGAATGAATTACAGAATTTTGGCACACCAACGAAAATGGATTACTGAAGATAAAGGTTCAAGTTTTGATCTTGTGCATATCAATGATAATATTAATAAAATAAGCAATGCTCTTCATGATGAGCAGAAATTAAAAATGTGCAAGTAAATGAAGACAGATTAACAACTTTCGAGGATTCGATATGGCGTGCGATTACAAATGCATGTGACCAGCCGATGCGAATTCTAATGAAATTGACATCTTACGCCGTTATAAATTATCTAAACAAATCTTCGCACACGTGGCGATAATACACACAATGTACATGGAAATAACAACTTGTTGTCATTTCGCAAAATATTTATAATGCTCCATACAATACAACACAAACTATGCAGGCTTACCAAAACCAATCCTACAAATTGAAATGGTAAACAATATATATATATATATGTTCTCCACAACAAACAGTATCTAAATAACCTGTTTAAATGTTTTCACATCGCGGAACATCATATTCAATTTACTTGCAAACGCGAAAAACCACAGCTTAGCGTTCTATCCTCACTTGACGTATTACTATTGAGACAGGAAGAAAGTAGTCTAAAGAGAAAAGTATACTTATCTCTGCTTTCGAGCAGACATAAATTTGGCATTACATCATTTACTATAGTGCTGTACCAATTTCCAATGATGCGCATTGTACCTTACAGATTAAGAAAAATATTTACTGAAAAACTTAAATGCGAAAACTATTGGTGCTCAAAACTTTATTAGAACACGGGTAAATAAAAAGGTTATTTGGAGCAAACATGAAGCAAAAACTGCGACAATAAGATGAATGAAGTAGAATTTAACCAAAAGACGATTAAAAGTGCGGCACGATTCTACATATTTACCCGAAGAATCGACATGCAGTGAATTCTTGGATATCTAATTCACAAAAGATGTGTTTATAAAATAAAAGGACAAGAATTAAGGCCACGATCTAGTGGGGAAAATACATTTGCCATTAAACCATCATTTATTGCGCAGGCGTTGATAATATGTATTTAAATCAAGGTTGCGACCTTGACATAAACACAATTCCCACTATATAAATATACATTTATCGGCATAAATTAAACATTGCATAATGTAGAAGCGGCAAATTCTGGACAGTATTTGAATGGTATCAAAAAAGAACGAAACGATTATACATTATACATTTTCTATTGTTTGCAATGTTATTTTCATTTCAATATTATATATATATATATATATATATATATATATATATATAAAGCCTGGCTGACGTTTAGTCATTCTATTCTTGTATGCACAGAATACTCTTTTCAGCTTGCCAGTCTCCTTCGTAATTTTTAAAATCATTTGATTTTTGCTTGTACGGAATAATATTTTCTATTTATTAATGTTCGTGATGTTAGATTATGAATACTGCTCATTTTCACATATTAGGTCATTTTCCTAGAGCGGTCTTTTTCGTTTGTTTAAATTATTGTTAACATTATTAACAATTGGTTATAATCGTAAAATGTGATCAACACTTAAAAGGCTATTTGGCAATAAAACGATTATATTTTCAATATATGTTTGTTTTATCATGTGAATTGGCATTTTTTACTGTTTTCAATGGGTAGATCAATTGGCCGACCAATTATCGTCGTGACAAACTGGCGCCTGATCAGGGACTCGAACCCTGGGCCTTATAAACACACATAACTGCGTGAGCAAATAAGTGAAATGTGAATTATATTCAAGAAAATTAATTTGCGATAAAAAGATTAAACAGCGTAAATGCATAAATGATGATTACCTTGGACACGATGTCTTTTTCAACGACTTCGCCTTTAAGATGTAATGCAAGAAGACCTGACAGGTATCCGGCTCGTCCGTTAAGCATTTCGTCAGGCATATCGTACTGGTCAATGGCAATTACATTCTCATGCATGCGCAGGTATCTGCCAAGATGGGATGATTCAGTATCACAACCGGGTTGTGATTCTGTTTGCAATAGAAATAATAGATTGTGAATAACCGCCACTCATTTGAAGTTTTTTTAGTTAAAATATGCGCGCAAAGGGCTTTAATGCACTAAAGAGTATGCAAATGCGTGTGTGTATGTTTACTCTTACGTGTACAGCAAAGTGTTGCACTGAACAGTTTTGAAGGCTATAGTTATGTAGAGCAAGCTCAATTTAGTATCACAAAATAAAACGAAAACGTCTCCGGCCTGATCACCAACTAACTCTAGATAGTGAAATTGACTACGATAATATGAGTCTTTCCCATACATAGCTATTAATATTCGTCATATTTGTGGCATTGAAGCATAAGTCTCTAAAGTTTGATGTAGCACATTGGTATCGAGATGAATAAATTGTAGAATTGCATCAAGACGAGGTACTGATTATCGTAGTTACGAAGTGTAAAATTATGGCATTATTGTATTTCATATATTACCTAATTAAAATAATATTCGAAATAACGGAAATGATTCAATAACTTCTAAAAAATATAATTATTTTCTTGATCGTTGTGGCCAATTATTTATTTTAGAAGTGACCGCAGTTGTTTCATCTTTGGCTAACCACTGATCCTAATTTTATTCAAAGATAAACAAAACCAAGAAGAACATGTGATAATTACACTAATTCCTTAATAAAGAAATGTTTGTGGCTTAAATAAGTTATAGCCGCAAACAGATGAAAAACTGCAAGGCCAGAATAAAAGACAGGGTCGATACGTACGGTTAACCCAGTCGTTGAACATTACAATAGTGACGTCAGGGAAGCACCGGCTAATTCTGCAGACAGTATGCGATAGTGTCGCCGTAATTACAATACCATAGAAGCTAGTAGATGATACAGAATCGGTAAATATTCTGATAAGTCCAAAGAATGCCATTATTCGCAATTAAAAAAACCTTCAGTTTGCTTAATCGTTTGATGCGACCAAAAGCAGTGAGTTCTTTACATCAACAACGACTATGCGTATGTATAAGAATCCCAGACACCAATAATATCGTTGCCAAATAGCTACACGGTACCAAAATTATGATGGCTGAGTGTGTAGATTTACTGGAGTAACAGATGTTCAGAAGTAGTTGTAATTTTAAATTTTGGTGAAATTTAGCATATCACGAAATCCATTGTGTCGGTATCATTAACCGATTCGGCAACAATATCGTTGGTATTACGTACCTATTCGATAACCATAGTGTAGGTACCAGGTAGCGACTCAACAAACAGTGTCGGTACCCTTTACAAGCACGTTTTATATAATATATAGTGAGTTGGCTTTTAAGTCGCAATTTTGAAAATTTTAAATTAACTTAGCTTCACTACTACTGGTGTACACATTCGTATAGGAGTGCACTTTCCAATTTTCCCACATTACTTACCCAAATATACAGTGGGTATAGAGCGTAATACTGGCTCCTATTGATGAGTCGCCAGTAAACACGAAACGAATGTGCACATGACATCATACCTTCCGTTCATGCTGACTTGTTGATCCTTCTGGTCCTATTTGAACTAAATTCCTACTAGGTGAACAACACCTAATACACAATTGCATGTATATTAATTATCAGCAACAAGCTGTATCTAACTTCTAGAAATAGCAATATTTGCATGATTATCACGGCCATTTAAACTGTAGAAAACAGAAGTAAGGAATTCAGCTTCTATTGGTCAATAGCCGTTTTCGGAATAGAGAATGATATCGAAGAACTATTAAAAGATTGAAGTGTTAGTGATAATTACCCAGAACCATTCCAAATATTTGTTATTGAACTGCGAACAAGCAGAGTTTCCGGCTCAGCCTCTCATACGCATCAACATCATCATTATCGACTCAAAAAGCAATACCTCATTTAAAATCGGATACCTCATTGCCACATAACCATGGGGCAAACAAATAATAAGATAGCACTCGTAGGTCGGTAAAATATTGAAGACAGTACATTTCCAGGTGCACCAATTATTGGCCTTGGTTTCTGAGGCAGTCAATAAAAAATGCTTTAGGAATTTGAATAAATATAAATAGATCTGCCTTGAATGAGGATACCACATTTGCCACAAATTGTTTTTTCCCGCGCGTATGGTGTCAACCATGAAGATGAGACTGGAAATTAAGTCCCAAAAATTTGGAAAAAATAGAGTGGAAAATCTCGTTCCAACATCGTTTTCAGACAAAATGCTGATGGAGGGCTTCAAAATGAAGGGACAAGTGAAAACCCATTAATCCTTGTAACTTCTGTCGCACATGATAGCATGGAATTCTATACTCAATGATAGTGTTCCGGGAAAAATTGTTCGAGTACAAGAAGCATGTTATAATGACTCGCAGTACCACATTAGTACGAATAGATTTTTCTGACCTACATGTGGCTTAGTCGTTCGATAAGGGTGTCCTGACTTACATCCAGTGTAGTTATACTATCAGCGTAGTCTGCAGGAGACGTATTTTTTTGTCGTATGGCATATCGATGGTGTTGGCCAGCTTGTGACAAAGTCCAAGGTCTTCAAATCAAGCATACCTCCGGGCAAACTTTATGATGCCAAGACTAAAGAGACAACAAACTTGTGAATTAATGCCTTCCATCATAATTGAAATCATTGCCAACTCAGCATCAGGAGCGAAATTTACGAGCCTACTCTTTCGCCTAGGCAGCACTTTGATATATCATCACCGCCCCATCTCGTTAAGGAACGCAGCTTACAATGTCCAAGAGGATATAGACAACTTGAACGCGCCACACTGTACTCTTATTAAACAGGAAATGCTTGGATGAGCAAAAACGTGCAGGAATTTAACAACAGGTAGGGTTCAGTTGAGAAGTCCGGTTGCCTGTTTTTTTCTCGATATAAGCACTTATAAAACCGCTCAGAAGGCACAGATTTCAGTTTATGTATGCATACGCATTTAGCGAATACATTTCAGAATTGATTGATTTCTATTCGTATAATGAACATATTTCATTCTGAATTGTATTATTCGGAGAACTTTCAAAATATCTAAGATATTTAAAATCCTACCAGAATCAATAAGTAAGGAGACTAGATTGTAGCCAATTGCGCCCGTAAAAGGACTTTGACAGATTGAGCGTTTTGCACGATTATCACGGGAGCCGTTGATTTGTTCGCCTTTATCTGTGAGACGCAAGCATGCTTCACGACATCGGTTTGACAAATGCTGGTCTTCTAACACCTGAGCTGCCTTCGAAAGGGCAAGCAAGATACCTGAATTCACAAAGAAAACAAGGCTTATTACAAAAAATAGCAATGTAAATTTTTGGTCTTAGCAAGATAAAAACCACGCCGTTTACTTTTCATTGAATTGAAAATTTAAAACACAATAACAAATAAAAACATGAACACGATAATTAAATCTAATTTATTCGGAAATAATATACACTATCATTCTTAACCGCTGTGATTACCAGATAAATATTAAATTACAGTTTTCTTTTTAATGATTTAGTTTTCGGTTTGGATTATTCATTAAATAAACGATTAGTTTCACATTATTTTGCATAGTTTGCCGCTCAGCTGCAGAAAGGCTTATACATGAATAAATATGCATAAATAAATCAGCTATCACAAAAAAATCAGATATAATGTTAATGCAATGTTAGTCGGTTCATGATAACCTCGATAACTCCGGAGGAGTTTCGGATCCATTAATACTTGCCAATTCTATCCAGTCTCACAAAAGAAATCCCAAAACATGAGGTTTTCCATCAATATCTCGAGATATCCATGAAAACGTTCCCTCACTTTCATCAATACTAGCATAAGACTCGTCATTTTGTATTTCGTTATGTCTATATAAATTCTACGTGTAATGTTTCATTTGTTATACGCAAAGTTCTTTACAATCTCAATTGATAAAGCCAAAGTGCTGAACTGACAAATCAGCACGAAATGTATATCGGTTGACTGCTGTTATTCATAACAGAACTTCATAACCTGCTAGAAAAACAAAATTATTTCATTGGCAACCTCCGTGTTTGGCTCATACAGTAGTCAGATCACCTAAAACTGTTGATCACAGGCACATTTGTGCAGATTCTATCTAATTATCAAATTCATATGTTAGAACCTAAATCTTGGTACTAAAATTGGATTCCCTTTGGTTTTTCCTAAAAAAACGGTCTTGCACATTTCACACCTAGAGCACGCCCTCAAAAACTTTTCTATCTGACGTCTGAGCCCCGGCTTACATTCTTTGTGGTAATCGCAAAACACATCCTGTAATAATTTCTTGATCGTAAGCTTACATTTTCCATATTATGAATTCGCACAAGGCCCTGTATTGAAATAATAGACTCGGCCAAGCACTTTGGTATTTATTTTTCTAAATCGTTAGACTTCTCCCCACATCTTAAACATACTAATTACAAACTCTTCAAGAGGGCCCGTTTGATCTGCCTCAAGACTAACAACCCCAATATCCAACTCACATTGTTCAGGGTGTACGTCCTACCCCTCATATCATACGCTAGCGAATTTTATTGCCCTCTCAATCTAGCTTCCTCTTACGCCATCGAACAGATTTCTTCTAGATTTCTAAAGCGAGTCTTCTCTCACAGCCAGAATTATCGGGAACGCCTACTCCTGGCTAACCTTCTACCGTTATGGTTTACCCGTCACTTACGAGTCATTTCTTTCATTCATAAGATCACAACTTGCCTATCACTGTCAAACTTCGCTCACACAAGTCACCACTACGCTACACGCTATAGCAACACTTCAATCCAATCCAACCACACTATCAATATATTTAACAGAATCTATCTCTTTTCCAAAGTCACAAGTTTAATCAACGCTCTTTCCGCGGAAATAAAGCTCCTATCCCAGCACGAATTTAAAAAGGCGGCTCACAATCACTTCTTTAACTAATTCCTATGCGAGACGTCCGATTGGAAGTGCAACTGGTTCCTTCTTAACCCATAGCACTTCTTTTTTTATCCATAGGCTATTAACTAGTTTCGGAGCGTGAAGTAGCTTCTGGCTAGCCATTTTCCTCTGATTCTCAATTTCAAACCTGGACTCCCCGATACCATTTATATTCTCTTTTTTATTCTACCACATCCAAATATTGAATACTTCGCCACAATTTGCTCTACTCAATCTCTTCTTTTTGTTTTGGCAAACGATCGGAAACTCGAAGTTTACTGGACCGTCGGACGCTGGTCCTTCCTCGCCTTCCATCAGTCGTAACCGCACTCAACGGAAGCCAGTGAACTCTGCACACGACACTAATATTGACTCTCCACAAGCTTCAATCTAGTCGACATTATCAGTCAATACTATCCCACAGAAACTCGCAACCCACGGCAAAGAACTCTGTCAGTCGACTTCTGCAGCTGGTCCTACCTCGCCTTTTAACTCAGACTCAAATCCGTCTGTCCGACACTAGCAAATCCCAGATTGATACTCGGACTCTTCACGAGGTGTACTCTAGTCGATCCCACCTAGTCAAATTGAATCTCTTTTCCTTCAGAACGAACTTTCACGAAGTTTATGAAAGCGCTTCTCTTTCTCAACTCCTTCCTTCCCTATGATTAAATACTTTGCTAGTCACAATTTCATTCAGCTCGACGTATCGTACTTTTGATTTGTACCTCATCATTTCAATTGTTTGGCCTGTTGGCATTTGTTGTCTAAATAAATGTATTATTATTATAGTTGATTATAATTAGGCGCAATACAATTGCAAGGTAGAAGTATAGCTCAACGAAGATTGGAATCCGGTACGCACTATAGAGGTAAACCAAACATAAACGTTTAGTCGCATATCCATAACACGTGTTGCAACACAAATCAAGGTCTGATTGAAGAGAGTGAAACTCTTTCCGTACATGCACTTTTGAATATATGGTGTAAAACAAAAGTTGTGAGGCGGTGTCACTAAGAATATAGAAGGTTAGATACTTGAATAATTACAAAGAGCACGACGAAGAAAAGGAAGGCACACGAACAACGAACTTATAATAGTTTAAACTACGAGTACGAGAACATACAGTAGAATTTTACTCTTAGTATGCCAAATTTAAGCATTTCAGTGAGTTATAAATTAAAATATAAACTAGAGTAATACCTGATAATCCAACATATATAGAAGAATCTATGCAAACAAGTTCACTGAGATTTTGTAGTAAGTACGAAACCAATGTACTCAACGGTGTTTGCAGGTCCGATATAAATAGCTTTTCAAACTGAAAATTTAGCAAATAGTATATTACTTCTTCAATTTCATTAGGGCTACATTCGCTTAATTTATTTATATAATATCGTGATACATCCACATTTTCTTCCATTTAGGTACGATTTGCTGAGTATTCTTAGACACTTTTAACAATGACAAGCCAGCTGATCCTTTCTGTCACGTATATTGGCCAAATCTAATATATTATTATATTAATAAATATACTAGTTAATGGAAGTAAGACACTAAACAAAAGTATACAGGAAAATAAACCGCATATTAATGAAACTAAATAATATTTTTATTAATATTATATAAAACTAACACGGTAAATTATTCTTTCAGTGATGAAAGTTATTTAACATTCAAATTATCAGTAAAATCATTTGGCATTTTAATTATATAAATTAAATCTGTCAAAAATATAAGAACCGCAAGTTCGAATGTGTCAAAAATTGTTGAATTTTCCTAATTGGTGGAAGTGTAAACGCCCCGGCTTCAAGTAAATGCCGCACGACGTTACAAACTCGGTTAAGGTGCTCTGAATAGAGATTAGTTACTGATATGGGGCCCTTAAGAGGGCCTGGTAATTCGTTCGCTTGAAGTCTTCAGAGTTGAAGATGTCCTAGAGCCTTGGGTGCACTCTCGTTGATTTGTCGCTCCCGAGGTTGAGCTATAATTGCGTTGTGGATGGCCTCCTGCAGGTTCTGCACTCAATTGGCTCGTCTCTCCGGTATCCCGCAACAAGATGAGTCACGGATGTAGTTAGTTGTTGGTGAAACTATCAAATCACCAGCGTAGGTATTGACAGCCGACAGAACGCACACGTATTGACAGCCGACAGAACGCACACGCGTGAAGCAGGTAGAAGGCAAATGCCACAACTGACTTGCATGGTAAATTACCGTGCTTAAATAGCATGCAATATGTGTACTTGCATACTATTGGTTAAACATGGTTAAACGTGGTTAAACGGCAATTTGCTTTTTTCTCATTGGTGCAACGTAAATAAATTTGAATTTAATTTACGCAATATGTTGGCGATTGATTTGTGTCGTTACAGAATATTTGTAACGACACAAATTAATGGCTGACATATTGCGTAAATTAAATTCAATTTTATTTACGTTGCACCAATGAAGCAAACTTGCCGTTTAACCAATAGTGTGCAAGTAGGCATGGCATGCTATTTAAGCACGGCAATTTACCATTCAAGTCAGTTGTTGCAATTGCATTCTGCCTTGCGTCACGCGTGTGCGTTCTGTCGGCTGTCAATACCTACGCTGGTGATTTGACAGTTTCACCAACATTTGGCTACATCCGTGACTCATCTTGTTGCGGTATAACCAGCGAGACGAGCCAATTAATTGCAGAACCTGAACGACGTTATCCACATCGTGATTACAACTCTACAATAAGAGCAACAACAACCAGAGTCCACCCAAGGCTCCAGGACATCTTCACACTCTGATTAATTCAGGAGAACGCACGACCAGGCCCTCTTAAGTGCCCCCTTATCAGTAACCAATCTCTATTCAGAGCACCTTAACCGAGTTTGTAACGTCGTACGGCATTTACTTGAAGCCGGGGCGTTTACAAAATTGGCGACCGCGCCAGGATATTGATTATTGTTCTGATTTTTTTGGTATAAATAAAATTGACTTCCTTTTTCATTTATTTGGGATAAAAATCGATTAACATTTGCGTTTTCTTTACCGTGATCGTGGTCTTCTGGGAATTTTGTTGGATATATATTCGTGGATTTGTGTTGAATTTTTTTGGGGGATATAATAAGAATACATTGGCATCAAAGGCCAACGGGGCCTCTGTTCATCTTTCCTACGTACAAAACGGCACCGTACGTACTCGACAGGCTCAATTGCGGATATTTTCAATTTTTGGAAGCAGTTACTGTGACGTGCTTTTGTTCTGCGCTCATTCAACTGTGGAAGCTTTTGTGTGGGTAAGCGTTTCGTTAAAGTATATTTATATATTTTCATATTGCTTATAAATTTATGCTTTTAAGATCCCGTAAGATTGTTAGAATGTCAGGTCCAATTTTAGATATTGATGTTCCTGTTTGGGATGGAGATAGTGAACTATTCTTTATGCGCGTAGACTCCGCTTTCTCCCCGTTTCCTGATTATGACAGTCATCAAAATCTGTCGAAGGTTTTTGCTAAACTACCTTCTGAATTGCAGCGACGGATTTATCCTAAGCTTGAGGCCATTAGGAAGCTACCTAATCCCATTTTGGGCCTACAAAACGAAGTAGAATCCTTGCTTGGGCCCACAGAGACTGAGCAGATAATAAACAAATATGCGCAGTTAGATATGCCAAATCTTGGCCCCATCGAAATACTGAGGGAAATACGGAAACGTTGGTATAAAACCAACATTTCTGACCATGAGGCTAAGGTTGTTTTTATTAACAATCTTCCCAAACAGTGGCGAACATGGCCAAAGTTCTAGAAGGATTGGCCATTACCAAATCCGAGCTAAATCAAGTGAATGCTCGACCAAAATTCGTTTCCAAGTCAAATTATAAAGGTAGGCGGCGATCGAGATCTCCGCAATCCTTTAATAAATATGCTCCAAAGAACTGGTGTTATAACCACCAGAAGTTTTTTATGCTTGCCAAGTTTGTCTTTGTTGTTCCGAAGAATTTCCGAATGAGTGTCAATTTCCACAGCTGACGGAGAGGACAACAGACCGCAGGCACAAGGGTGCATCAGTATCGGGAAACGTCTGGCGCAGGAAGTAGAAGACCGTACTTTCTGCACATCAACGGCATCAACGGCGCTACAGGAAAGAAGCCAACTACAATCCGACATCCCTGTCGACACTTTTCGTCCACGCCAAAATTTTCACATAGAGAACCAAACAGACAATGCCGGTCGCAATCACCAGCCTACTTGTTTGCATGACCCGGCCAAACAGCCCAACGAACTTCTGCACCTTCTTGATTTCAAAACTGGCGAAGAGTTCATCGTAGACACAGGTGCGGCAGTCTCAGTTCTCAAAGGTGATTCAATGGCCGAGATGTCGCTGGGCGTTCTTCTCGCAACAGCTACAGGCGAGCCCATACCAACTTATGGCTGCCAATACCGCACACTCAACATAGGTCTACGACGTGAATTTTCCCACAACTTCATCATTGCCAAGGTCTCACATAATGTAATAGGCCTTGATTTCCTTCTAAAATTTCAGCTCATTGTTGATCTTGCCAATCAAAAGATCATCGACCCCTCCACCGGACTTGAACAAAGCTTTTGGACACTTGCCTCCGAGCGTTTGGAGTTACAGGTCATTCAGCCAACCCCAGTGCATCATTCAGCAGAGATATCAGCAGCTCTTCGAAAATACAAATCGCTTTTCGATCTTAACGAGTCAGAGCTAGGAGTCTCCAACACGATGCATCATATCGTCACAGAAGGACAACCTATTGCACTCAAGAAGCGACCACTGGCTCCTGCTAAGCTGAAAGCTGCCCAAGAAGAATTCTCAAGGCTTTTGGAAGAGGGAATCATCAGACCATCGAAAAGTTCTTGGGCGTCACCACTGCACT
>JAQBSW010010150.1:0-25596 GCA_029291075.1 Eudiplozoon nipponicum
GAGATTAGTTACTGATATGGGGGCCCTTAAGAGGGCCGGGTAATGCGTTCGCTTGAAGTCTTCAGAGTTGAAGATGTCCTAGAGCCTTGGGTGGACTCTGGTTGAGTTTGTTGCTCCCGTGGTTGAGCTGTGATCGCGTTGTGGATGGTGTCCTGCAGGTCCTGCACTCAATTGGCTCGTCTCTCCGGTATCCCGCAACAAGATGAGTCACGGATGTAGTAGTTGTTGGTGACAGCCGACAGAGCGCACACGTATTGACAGCCGACAGAACGCACACGCGTGAAGCAGGTAGAAGGCAAATGCCACAACTGACTTTCATGGTAAATTACCGTGCTTAAATAGCATGCAATATGTGTACTTGCATACTATTGGTTAAACGTGGTTAAACGTGGTTAAACGGCAATTTTGCTTTTTTTTCATTGGTGCAACGTAAATAAATTTGAATTTAATTTACGCAATATGTCGGCGATTGATTTGTGTTGTTACAACACTTTCCTCTCTGAAAAAAAGAAAAAAATTCCTCTCTGCGAGGCTAGATAAGAAATGCATGACAGAGTTCGAACCAAGTTAAGCAAAATATGATGAACCATAAGTGCTGGGCTTAAATATGCTTGTTGGTTGCTTCAACAATGATATGATGCCAGGTAACCACTAGGAATTGCTACACAAATTGTTAGCTCTAGTGGTCGGTCATAGCACGTGAGGCAAAATAGAGCAGTGTAAGTTTTTGGAGCCGCAGCGTGAAGATTTCGAGGTAAATCGCCTCTGAATTTGCCAGGTTTATTTTAAAACCTAAGCAGGTTGGATCGTTGTCAATGTGTTTGTATACGACCAAAGGAGCTAGAGTGTTCGACGTTGTGGTCATGACATTTGTAGAGTGGTCTTTGTGAAATAGATAAAGTTGAGATATGCATTGAAAATAGCCTGTACCATGATATGAAGCTGATCACTACTTAGTGTTGCTACACGAAAGCGTTAGCTCTAAGTGTCTGGTCATACCAAAATAGGCAGTGTAATGTCATGTGTGAGAAATACATTATAATGTAAAATATATATACATTAAAATCAAAGGTAATTGCATAAATATGTACACGAACATTGCCTCAGAGATGGCATAATACCAAAGAACTGTTCAAAAATGCTACACAATTGCTAGCTAAGAACAGCTGGTTATGCCACGTGAGACAAATACGAAAATTAACGTAAGGTTAAAAAAATTTTATAGTTAAATATTAATGTTTAAAAAAATTAATTACGCGTTATACAAAGCAGGTTGAGATTGTGGGCAGACGGAGCCTGAGACGTGTGTAGAAGGTTGAACGCTCGCAGGATCAGGTGGTTCGATAAACGGTTTTAACCTGTCTATGCTTACTGATGTCGGTGTAGCGCCTTGCATGATGATGAAGTATTTTGGCTGTTTTAGTAAAATCGGGTAAGGACCGCGATACTTGGTTTGTAGTGGTGCAACAGCATTATTGTTGCGAACGAGTACTCTCTTGCAGCTGTGGAGCTGCGGGTGAACGAAGACTGGACGAGGCGTGTGTCTCGGCTGCTGTTCGGACATGTTACCGAAATGAAGTCGAAGGTGGTTAGCTTCGTTTTGTGGGTCATCTTGTGCCGGTAGTAGACGTGGGAGCTGACTAGGCAGGCGTAGATCCATGCCATACAAGAGTTGTGACGTAGACGTTTTAATGGATTCTCGAGTACGAGAACGCATGGCCAGCAGAACTAAATGTAGTGCATCGACCCAGTTGCCATTAATGGACGAGGATGCTAAAGCTGCTTTGAGTTCCCTATGCATTCTCTACCATGCCATTAGCTTGGGGATGGTAGGCAGTCGTATGGCGTAAGATGCAGTCCCATGTACCGCAAGGTGGTTTTGAAACGATCAGATGAGAAGCAAGTGCCTCTGTCCGTGATGACCTCATTGGGAACACTGTAATTGGATATCCATGCAGAGATAAAACCGTTAGTTACTTCGTCTGCAGAAATGGTGCCAAGAGGCAATGCCGCAGGCCACCGTGTAAATCTATCGATCATAGTTAGAAGGTAGCTGAAACCTTGAACCTTGTCAGATGAACTATGTCGATGTGGACGATGGCTAGGCGAGAAGTAGACCGAAAATGTTGCAACTTAGAACGAGTGTGTCGTGTGATCTTGTTTTACTGACAAATAGCACACTCTGAGACACATCGTTTAACATTCTGCCTAAGTCTGTGACCCCAGAAACGATCTGTAAGAAGTCGGACAGTCGCTTGGCTTCCTGGGTGAGAAATTGAGTGAATTGAATCGAAAACCTTTCTCTGAAGGCTGGTCCGCAGAACTGGCTTGTTGGGCTGCGTACTCGTGAAGTAAACAATTGGTAAGCCTTCCCACAGACGGCATATGAACTTGGTTGGGTGACGGGCTATTGATCTTTGATTGTGAATGTCACCGCGTTGTTCAGTTCGCAGGAGAGTTGGCGTTAGTGCAGGTTAACTGAGTGCCACGGAGTTGTCAGTGAATGGTGACGGCGAAGGTGGTTGTAGAGAGACGTCCGGCCTAGACAGGGCATCTGCAATGAAGTTCTGTTTGCCCTTGACGTGAAAGACGTCAAATTGCCATTCGCTTAAACGAGAAAGCTGTCTTTCCACTCTGACTGGTACTTGGCGATAGATGAAGTTGCGTTTCGAAGTGCGCTAACTAGTGGTGCATGATCTGTGAAAACAACAAATCTGCTACCGCCAATGATGCTGATAAAATGGCGCACTGCGTCGTGGATGGCGAGAAGTTCTCGGCCGAAAGTGTCGTACCTCGTTTCTACTGGTTGGAGAGTACGCGAGTAGAAACTGATAGGCTTCCGAACTCCGTCGATCTCTTGTTCCAAAGTGGCTCCAATAGCGAATTCAGAAGCATCTGTCGTGAGTAGAAATGGCTTTTCAAAATCTGGATGCGTTAGCATTGTGGCATTTGCTAAAGAGTTGATGGCAAGTCGAAGTAATTCCTCGTCTTCGGATGACCAAGCAATGCTGGAATTCTTGCTAAGTCCTTTTCGGTTCCGCAGGTGCCTGCACAAAGGATAAAGTTGTTTTGAAAGGCCTGAAAGGAACTTGCGATAATAGTTTAGTACTCCCAGGATTTTCTGCAAATCGCTCAAAGTCCTTGGTGACTTGATATTCTTGATTGAATTCGTCTTTGATGGCAACGGTTGAATACCTTAGGCCGTGATACGATGCCCTAAGAAGTCGACGGATGAAGTTGCAATCTGCGTCTTGTCACAGTTGATCTTGAGTCCGTGGTTGGATAAGCGTGAGAGGACATTTCGTAGATGTTTCGCATGAGATTCTAGATCTGGACTGAATACCATAATGTCATCTAGATATGACATACAATAAGCAGAGTCGTCGCGAAGTATGTCGTCTATGAATCTTTGAAATGTCTGAGTAGCACACTTGAGTCCAAAAGGCATGTAAAGTTATTCAAAAAGGCCAAATGGAGTGATGACTGCAGTTTTCTCGATATCCTCTGGTGCTACCGGTATGTGATGGTACGCTTGTCTGAGGTCAATCACTGAGAAGAAATTGCTGCCGCTGAGTTTTTCAAGTAAAGTGTTGATATTTGGAATAGGATATGCATCAGATTTTGTCACTGAATTTAGTTTACGTTAGTCTCCACAGGCTCTGTACGATCCGTTTGATTTTGAGACTAAGTGCAGTGGTGACGCCCATGAACTTTTCGATGGTCTGATGATTCCCTCTTCCAAAAGCCTTGAGAATTCTTCTTGGCAGCTTTCAGCTTAGCAGGAGCCAGTGGTCGCTTCTTGAGTGCAATAGGTTGTCCTTCTGTGACGATATGATGCATCGTGTTGGAGACTCGTAGCTCTGACTTGTTAAGATCGAAAAGCGATTTTATTTTCGAAGAGCTGCTGATATCTCTGCTGAATGATGCACTGGGGTTGGCTGAATGACCTGTAACTCCAAACGCTCAAGGGCAAGTGTCCAAAAGCTTTGTTCAAGTCCGGTGGAGGGGTCGATGATCTTTTGATTGGCAAGATCAACAATGAGCCGAAATTTTAGAAGGAAATCGAGGCCTATTATATAATGTGAGACCTTGGCAATGATGAAGTTGTGGGAAAATTCACGTCGTAGACCTATGTTGAGTGTGCGGTATTGGCAGCCATAAGTTGGTATGGGCTCGCCTGCAGCTGTTGCGAGAAGAACGCCTAGCGACATCTCGGCCATTGAATCACCTTTGAGAACTGAGACTGTCGCACTTGTGTCTACGATGTACTCTTCGCCAGTTTTGAAATCAAGAAGGTGCAGAAGTTCGTTTGGCTGTTTGGCTGGGTCATGCAAACAAGTAGGCTGGTGATAGCGACCGGCATTGTCTGTTTGGTTCTCTATGTGAAAAATTCGGCGTGGACGAAAAGAGTCGACAGGGATGTCGGATTGTAGTTGGCTTCTTCTTCCCTGTAGCGCCGTTGATGCCGTTGATGTGCAGAAAGTACGGTCTTCTACTTCCTGCGCCAGACGTTTCCCGATACTGATGCACCCTTGTGCCTGCGGTCTGTTGTCCTTTCCGTCAGCTGTGGAAATTGACACTCATTCGGAAATTCTTCGGAACGACAAAGACAAACTTGGCAAGCATAAAAAAACTTCTGGTGGTTATAACACCAGTTCTTTGGAGCATATTTATTAAAGGATTGCGGAGATCTCGATCGCCGCCTACCATTATAATTTGACTTGGAAACGAATTTTGGTCGAGCACTCACTTGATTTATCTCGGATTTGGTAATGGCCAATCCTTCTAGAACTTTGGCCATGTTCGCCACTGTTCTCTCTAAAGAGGAAATTCTATCATCTTGCGGGGGTGAAGAAAAGGATGATGGATTCACTTTGGGTTCAAAAACCCTATATTCTAACTCACATCTCTCAGATAAGTCATCTATAGAGAGAGTGTTGGGGAGCTGTCTGGCAAAGAGTTTTAATGTTTGGGGAAGATTGTTAATAAAACAACCTTAGCCTCATGGTCAGAAATGTTGGTTTTATACCAACGTTTCCGTAATTCCCTCAGTATTTCGATGGGGCCAAGATTTGGCATATCTAACTGCGCATATTTGCTTATTATCTGCTCAGTTTCCGTGGGTCCAAGCAAGGATTCTACCTCGTTTTGTAGGCCCAAAATGGGATTAGGTAGCTTCCTAATGGCCTCAAGCTTAGGATAAATCCGTCGCTGCAATTCAGAAGGTAGTTTAGCAAAACCTTCGACAGTTTTTGATGACTGTCATAATCAGGAAACGGGGAGAAAGCGGAGTCTACGCGCATAAAGAATAGCTCACTATCTCCATCCCAAACAGGAACATCAATATCTAAAATTGGACCTGACATTTTAACAATCTTACGGGATCTTAAAAGCATAAATTTATAAGCAATATGGAAATATATAAATATACTTTAACGAAACGCTTACCCACAAACAGCTTCCACAGTTGAATAAGAGCAGAACAAAGAAGTCACTGTTTCCAAAATCCGAAGTTGAGTTATTGAGTACGTACGGTGCCGTTTTGTACGTAGAAAAGATGAACAAAGGACCCGTTGGTCTTTGATGCCGATGTGTTATTATTATCCCCACAAATCCACGAATATATACCCAACAGATTTCCCAGAAATCCACAATCAGGGTAAAGAAAACACAAATGTCAATCTATTATTATATCCCCCAACACAAACCACGAATATATATATATATACCCAAAAAAATTCACAGATGACCATGATCACGCAAATCTTAATCGATTTTTATCCCAAATAGATGAAAAAGGAAGTCAATTTTATTTATACAAAAAAAAATCAGAACAATAATCAATATCCTGGCGTGGTCGCCAATTTTGTAAACGCCCCGGCTTCAAGTAAATGCCGTACGACGTTACAAACTCGGTTAAGGTGCTCTGAATAGAGATTAGTTATTGATATGGGGGCCCTTAAGAGGGCCTGGTAATGCGTTCTCTTGAAGTCTTCAGAGTTGAAGATGTCCTAGAGCCTTGAGTGGACTCTGGTTGAGTTGTCGCTCCCGTGGTTGAGCTGTGATCGCGTTGTGGATGGTGTCCTGCAGGTCCTGCACTCAATTGGCTCGTCTCTCCGGTATCCCGCAACAAGATGAGTCACGGATGTAGTTAGTTGTTGGTGAAACTATCAAATCACCAGCGTAGGTATTGACAGCCGACAGAGCGCACACGTATTGACAGCCGACAGAGCGCACACGTATTGACAGCCGACAGAACGCACACGCGTGAAGCAGGTAGAAGGCAAATGCCACAACTGACTTGCATGGTAAATTACCGTGCTTAAATAGCATGCAATATGTGTACTTGCATACTATTGGTTAAACGTGGTTAAACGTGGTTAAACGGCAATTTGCTTTTTTCTCATTGGTACAACGTAAATAAATTTGAATTTAATTTACGCAATATGTCGGCGATTGATTTGTGTCGTTACAACCTTAACCGAGTTTGTAACGTCGTACGGCATTTACTTGAAGCCGGGGCGTTTACACCCGTTTCAGTATTTGGAATAGATTTTTCACGCGTTTAAAAAGAATGGTTACCGACCTTATTGCAATAAAGTTTAAAAGTGTCAAAATTACTCAAGCCTCACATGTATATATAGAATATAAATGTTTACACTGTCAATGATTTTGTTTTTAATTTGTAAGAAAATTATTTATTTACTTTTTTACCTTGTAATTGTTTAATACCATAGATACATTTTGTTTTTATATAATGCTGCGAATTAGGGTGGTGTAATTTACTTTCGCGGCAATATGACGCTAATGAGTGCTAGGACTCGGCTTGGTATTGTGCTGAAGATTTTCCTTGTTGGTGCATCTGCATCTCTTGTGTCTGCGTTATTTTATACAATATTATGTCGTCAGAAGCGGAAAAAGTGGATAGGTACATTTTCTATTTAATTTTTTATGATATCAATGTTCAAGCATTCCAAAAATGGTTTCAATGACAATTCATTTATTTCATGTAATCGAATTTGTATGTTTGTAAATTGTATAGAGCATGCTGTTTTATCAGTAGCAAAAATTATTTCAAAATACTTTATTTCATTCATTAATTAATAGCTCATACGCACGAGGAGGATAAATTGATTACCTGTGCTATTGTACTGTATTATATAGCAAATAACTGTTCTCAAAATTCTCTTGTAATGTAATAAATTCAACGCATTATTGCTTAGTGAATGAACTTTAGGAAAGTCTATTATCTTATGCGACTATGTGCAAATTGGCAGCTGGAGAATGTAGATGGGAGAGGCATCCCGTGTACCCTAACGAGCGTCTCTAAAAGGCCATGCTAGTTAATGCTTCAATATTAGAATACTTTTCAAGACTATATTGTCTGAAATTTTATTGAAAAATGGCAGCTGCAAGTCGCCGCGGTGCATAGACTTCGGTCACGTTACTTATTGCCTACCTACTTATGACCAGCTTATTTAATCCTAAAAACAATGTTTTTAAACTCTATTTTACTATAGCACTCGGACGAGTATGTTCAGCAAATCACTGCGAGATTCTTACTTTATTTAGTCTGCGATTTCACATTGAAGCTAGAATGCATCTAAGTTACACCCTTTTCTCGGCTTCTCAATTACGAATAGTTTATATTGGCTAACTTCAGACCATGAAATATTTTTTAGTGGAACAATCAATAATCGATTTTTTATTACTAAAGTAATACTTCTAGTCTTGGGTTTGACTTGTCAGCACGAATCATTCAAAGAAAAAACTTACTTGTCATGCAAGTAAGAGCGCATGGTTAGATTATCAGGTGCGATCGGTTGTGAGCGAGAAAACTGAGTGTTACTATAATGAGCATATATACAAATAACGCTTTTAGTTTAGACTACGAGGCTGTAACGATAAAACTAGGCGTAGCATTGAATATCATTTTTAATTTGTGCCTAACGATTGATCACGTTTTATTTTTTAAATAATTTATTAATAAATAAAATGTGGAAATTTATTATAATAAAAATGTAAAACTCTACATTTTAGCATTAAATTTTTCAGTATAGATCTTTTTGAAAGGGCAGAATAGTATGCAAGGAATTCAGCTTTTGATGGCCATTGATAATTTTTGTCGTGAAGTATATAATTTAAGACTATTCAGACCTACGCGAATGTTTGATATTATTCCTTAAGAAAGCTTTGTTTCTCAACTAAGATTTTCCTTCAGAATAAGTCACGGTGGGGTAAAGTTATTAGCGTAAGTGCACGAAATAATACTCCAAGATAGAAGCCAGGCTGAATAGAAAAGTTAGCTAAAGGAAGAAGTGGTTAAAATCTGCAGTTCAATTAGTCGGTGACCACTGAAGAAGCGTCTTAAATTATTGTTATTATTCGATTTCGCGAATTTATCTTTGGTGTTAAGTTTAGTATGCCAATTTTCGGCATCAGAATGGAGCCCGTAAAATGTCGTCGATCATTAATTGCTGATTTTTCATTACTAATTTTAGTAGAAATAATTGTCATAGACAATTTTATTTCTGCTGAAATTCCTGCTAAAATACTCAGATGATTGAATCTACCTGGAATTCTAGTTGCATTTGTAGCTGTTTTATCTAGAAGATACCGTAATATATGAAATATGCTAACATAAAGTAAGATTAATGTTAATATATAGTTTATTAAACTTGAATACGAAAATAGAAATGATTTCAACTTTTATCGTACTATGAACGGGTAAGCTACAATTAATTAATGTTATATTTTTTAATTAGAACTCATGATTGTATTCAAAAAAAATTTCTTGCAAATCTTTATGAAAAGATTATATTCGCCCAAGTGTAAATGCATAAAAATGCGAAATTGAGTATAGTAGAAATAATCCAGACAAAGTTCATGTCACTGAACTCGAACTTTTTCCCTTGCTATTTATATAATTATATGAATCAAATTTTGGTGAGTTTTTAACATAATTTATTATTGACACATCCTCAGTTTCTCTTTTCGTAATACGCCTCTGAATTCTACGTTATTACTTGTGGAGCATCTTATAGCTTTGATCTTTAAATAACTATATATTACAGCACTATGAACAACATTTCATTTAAATGTCATCTAGATTAATTTTACTTTGCGTTTTTACTTTCCACGCAGTCAGTGATTGCTTTATCTACGATATATGCTTATTTTTCGTATTTTCCCAATGTTGCTTTAAAAAAATTTAATCATACCTTGTTGTTGTGATAATTCTTAACTGTATGAACGAAAGTATTTACTCTACATAAACTTTTAAAATACGGCTAATTTTGATTTATTTCTCTATTAGACCCTTAATCCATAATAGTAACATTATTAATAATTATAATAATATTTTACTTGGTCGTTGGCTGTCCGTCTTATATTTGTAAAGAATGCTTAAACTTCAACTACTGTTAGTGTTACGTTTATACACTTCTTTGTTATCATCATTATAAGTTAAACACAGTTTGGTTCGGAGAACTAATTTACAGACAATTGTTTATTAGGTATTGCGCACTTCGTAACAAATTGGTTCAAATAAAACCAGAGAGATAAAACAAAGTCAGCATAAACGTAAGCTGTTATGTCATAAGTAGGAAACGATATTACGCCCTTACCCACTATGCCTTGTTGGCTCGTTACCTATTATATAGTGGGCTGATTTTGAAGTCGCACTGCGGAAGACTTTGTATGAAGTTAGTTTTGCTACTGGAAGTATAGACATTCGTGTAAGACATTGTACCGTCCAAATATCCCATATTCCTTATCCAAATATATAGTGAGTATAGAGTGTAATACCGGCTCTATCCTTTTTCATCGTTGAAAACACTACACCAGAATTTAAATTTGATGTTTCACAGCCGCATTATCATGAATAATTTTATTTGCTTACGTGCTGATATAAAATTGTAGGTTTGTCATTCCTAGTGAGAATGGGTTAATTGGATCTAGTTGGCCTTTACCTATATGATCTGAAATCAAAGGCCGCTGAGCTTTTTCTGCTTAGGAAACGTTTTCGACATCATAACCTACAATCCGATTCTGGAACTTCAGCTCTAATTCTGTCAAAACCCATTCATTACTTGGTGGTAACTGTGCGAAAAGACTAAACTCAATACTTCAATTTATATAGAGTGGCTGTCCTGGTTGTACCAGAAAAAAATATGATACCGCTATTTGTCTGACTAATTATGTCGCGCTAATCCCCAGGTCGATTAATATGTAAGCGTATATATAATATTAATTTGGGTGGTACACGAGAGGCATATTGGAAAATAAATATTTCATGTATTTAAAATATAATTTTGTGCACCATTTTTAACTTTTATTAGTAGTTGGAACATACTTGTATTAAGAAATCAGTGATTGAGCAATAAATGCTTTGCACATTGAAAGATAACTTTTTGCGACAAGGTTAAAAAAACCATTTTTACCAGATTTCAACATGACTGAAATATCTAGGTATTTATGTGGTAAATTTCGGAAATCGATGGGGATTCTATAAGTATACATGTATGTATTATAGAAGAATACATGGGAAGCAAAATGCAGATAACAGGTAACACACTTAATCAGTTTATATTTAACATATATATAAGCTTATTATGTTCTACCGCATAGAGAGCATGTTGAAACTGATAGCTCTCGCAATGCTCATCTCTTTTTCATTTATTGTCTTAAAAAACCGAAAATTTACTTGGTTTAACATTTTATGGCAAGATATTGCGTTTAAACTGGGTTTTTGAGTTGTGTAAAGTAACGTGCCTTTTTAACGCTGCTAAATCGACGATTTTTTATAACTCGTGGAAAAATTTCAGATTTAATATTTATAAATTTATTAGAAATAATTTTGAAGTTGTGATATTTTCGCTCTAGTCTAATTCGTCGCATATTTCGTCATTACATTTACTGTGTTATCTCTTAGTTTTTTACTTGTCAGCAGTTGTGCCGAGCCTTCATTTTTGCAAGCAAATTTATATTCTCATGTTTTTTAGCGTTTTTTGCTTTCTCTTAAATTATCTATATATATTTTATATTTATAATGCTTTCTAAGGATAATTCGTAATTCGGGGTAGGCAAGCGTGGGGAGTTTCCCTTTAGACGAACATGTGTCTAGATTTTTATTACTTTATCTCCGATTCTGCCTCCTTTCCTTCCCCTTCCTCTTGTCAATCTAACAATAATGCTCTTTTAGATACTATGAATATGGTTTGTGTAGATAATATCACTGAGATCAATGTCAGGTTGCCAAATATCGGAAATGGTTCTATTAGAAGATCATTCATTTAATCTTGGTTAGGTTTTAACATAGGCGCGTTTAATATTATCATCATCATGTCCAGCCGTACAAAAGTCAAAAGTGACTAATGTTTCACTGCCATATAACCATATGGAGTGAAAAAATTATATAAGTGAATTTAGTCAAATTATTAGGGAAATTTAAGCAAGAGAGAGAGGGGGCAGAGAGAGAAGGAATACCTTGCTACTATGAGTTAATTTATCAGGATAACTGACAGAAATGAGGCAAACTAAACCTCGCCACAACACCATTATGGCCAAGTTAGCATTCGGACAAGGCGAAATCAGCAATACAGCTTCCTTGCGGGTTTCACTGTATCAGGTCATAAGAAAACCAAACCTCGCACCTAACTTTTCCTTACTAAGAAAAGAAAGTTAAGATGATTCTACTAGACATTTGCAACAAGATTTCCACTGAGCTCGTTTCGGTGCCATAGCGCTAAGGGTTTCTAACCAAGAACTGTGATGCTCACGAGGACCCCATCTTGACTGACGAGTGGGTCCTATACTACCCAATTTAGATGTAAGTCACTTAAATTGTTTCTGCCATGTCAAAATTTGCCCACCTTGTTTCTTACATCAATTAGGTGCTGGATGAGAGAGCAGAGCTCTACTGGGCAATCGAAATAACGGCATACAAAAAACGTGACTGAGCCAACGAAGTTGATGGAACTTTATTTGTTATTCTAACGACGAGCTCTTATTGCCAGATCCAAAAATAGGTCTTCGGATGTCAACGTTAGTTAATCGTTGTTGGTAACCAACACGTGCTATACTTCTTAAACAACGATGCTCAATTGCCTGTAAGCGTCTCAAATCATCAATTCTAAGAGACCAAGTTTCACTAGCGTATAGTAAGACTGCGCGTACAGATGCATTGTAAACACGACCTTTATGGAAAAGTGAAATATTCGCGTTTCTCCATAAATGACGAATGTTCGAGAAAGCCACTCTAGTTTTCGCGATCCGTATTCTCACCCTGTCGGACATATTGACCACGTTATTGATAGAGCTCCCAAGATATGTAAACCTGTCGACTATGTCTAGATCTTCATTCTGCAGTCGTAACTTTGGAGTGAGTGGTGGGTGATCCTGAAACAGTATATTACATTTAGAGGATGCGAATTTAATACTGAAAGACGGATCACCGTCTGTTAATCTATTCAAGGTGGTCTGGACAGCATGCTGATTGACGAATAATAGTTCGATATCGTCTGCATAGTCAAGATCGACTAGTTTATCGCCCGGGAGAACTTCTACTCCAGAATCCTGAATGCGTGGGAGAGTTGTTCATAATAGCATCGATTACAAAATTAAACAAAGATGGGAAAGTGGACAACCTTGACGAACACCACTACTGGTTGTAAAGTTATGCGTTAATTCGTTGTAGACCTTAATGCGACCAGAAGTATTTGTGTAGAGAGCTCGTATACTATTAACAAATTTAGTGGGCACACCGCTTTTTGACAAGATATGGAATAGAACATTGCGATCCACCGAAACAAATGCACCCTTGAAGTCTAGAAAGACGACTATTGTGGGACGGTGATATGAATGTCTCTGTTCGAGAACTTATAGATAATATTTTTAAGTTAAGGCATTTAATATGCGAAAATTAAAACAACTTGGACAATGAGAAGCTCTTGCACGTAAGTTGGATAAATTATAAATCGATGGGGGCGTTATTATTGTCTTTAGCCCACTAGCTGAATCTTGCTTAATTGATGGGATCCCTTTAAATAGTCGACTGTGTGCGGCACGTTTAAATACATCTACTAAAGTCAATATAAAAACCGTTCTAAACGTTGCCTCTTCATTGTATCTTCATATGCTTTTACTGATTGCATCACGGACGAAAGCAAGGACGCTTTTTACATTGAACTATGACCCTCACTAAGTAGAGCACGAAGTTCATATATAGTCTTGGTTATCGGTGGCGTGAATGCTCAAGTTGGGCACTTAAGTAACGCATAATTTCGTTTAGGTGGAAGCTCGACGAGCAACGATAGTGGTGAATGGCTTTTGGAAATCTGCGCTGAACATAGACAATATTTAGTACAAACTTCAGGCGTAGCGCTAAACGTTGTGGTACATGGCGTCCTCTAGCACCCAGACAACGGTGGACTCAAACAGATCTTGTAGCAATTAGTAATAGATGGCGTGGTTGCATCCAGGATTGTCGTTCTTTTTGGAACACATGTCGACTCGGACCATGCACTTATCCGTTGTAGATTTGCACTAAAATTTTCCGGAAAATAATTACGAATAAACCCAAAATTGATGTAGGCAAACTCGAAAAACCATTCTTCCGACAAAACTATGAAGATATTCTAAAGTTATGCTAACTGGTCTTGATAGCGAAAATCCGAATTTTCTATGGTCCAAGGTAAGTAACACTATGCACAATGCAGGTACTACTGTATGTGGCATTGCAGGCCCCCGTAGAAATAATCATTGGCTCACTGTAGTATCTATGGAGATACTCGAAATAAGGCGCCAAATTCCACGTGGCTCGGCTCATAATACCTGTCGCAATATAAGACGCCAACTTAAGCACAGTCTAAATTTCGATCTCGAAAGCGTTTTGACCAGAAAGGATGAAGATATGGAAGAAGCGTTCGCGTCAGGTAATAGTCGTTGTTTGTACCAACATGTTCGCGCAATAGGTCCGAGAAAATTAAAAGTTAGTGGAACTTTAAATGATGGTAACAGCCATTTAATAACCGATAAAATAAGTTGTATTGATAGGGGGGCTGAACATTCCAAAGATCAATTTTCTTTGGCACACGCGTCAGTTCAGATTTTCGAAAAACATGCCTGCATCAACAGTGTGTTAGTCTCGAAGAACTATCAGAGTTAGATGTTCGCGACGCAATGCTATCTCTTAAACGCCGCAAAGCTGCAGACCTCGATGATTTGCTTCCTGAATTATTTAAGGATGGCGATATAATTTTGGGAGCGTTGACCACACTTTTTCATACCCTATGGAATGAGGAAGCCTTACAACTTGATTGAAATGAGTCGACTATCATTCCTATTTTCAAAAAAGGCAATCGTAACTCGTGCGATAACCATCGTGGTATAAGTTTGTCTCCAGTCGTATCTAGGTTATTTGCTTCGATTCTTACGTCGTCTTAGAGCTTCACATGAATCACATTCAAGAGAAGAACGGGCCGGACTCCGCTCAGGACGAGGTTGTATTGATAATATTTTTACATTAGGGCAAGATTTTGAACAGAGACATATCACCGTCCAACAATAGACGTCATTCTAGAATTCAAAGGTGCATTTGCATCGGCGGATCGCAATGTTTTGTTTCAGATTTTGTCGAAAAGTGGTGTACCCACAAAATTTGTTAATATTATACGAGCTCTCTACACAAATACTTCTGGTCGCGTTAGGGTCTACAACGATTTAATGCATAACTTTACAGCCAGCACTGGTGTTCGTCAAGGTTGTCCACTTGCCCCCCTTTTGTTTAATTTTGTAATCGATGCTATTATGAAAAACACTCTCCCACACATTCAGGATGCTGGCGATAAATTAATAGATCTTGACTATGCGGACGATATCGTATTATTATTTGACAATCGGGATGCTACCCAGGCCACCTCGAATAGATTAACAGATGTTGTTCCGTCTTTCGGTATGAAATTCGCACTCTCAAAATGTAAAATACTGTTACAGGATTACCCAACACACTCCAACGTTATGACTGCAGAATGACGATCTAGACATAGTCGAAAGGTTTACATATCTTGTGAGCTCTATCAAAAACGTAGACAATATGTCCGACGAAGTGAGAATACGGATCGCGAAAACTAGAGTAGCTTTCTCGAACATTCGCCATTTATGGAGAAACGCGAATATTTCACTTTGACTTAAAAGTCGTGTTTACAATGTATCTGTACGGACAGTCTTGCTATACGCTAGTAAAACTTGGCCTCTTAGAGTTGATGATTTGAGACGCTTACAGGCATTCGATCATCGTTGTTTGAGAAGTATAGCACATGTTTGTTACCAACAACGAATAACTAACGTTGACATCCGTAAACGTATTTTTGGATCTGCCAATAAGTGCTCATCGTTAGAAAAACAAATAAGGCTCCACCAACTTCGTTGGCTCGGTCACGTTTTGCACATTCCCTCATTTCTATTGCCCAGTAGAGCTCTGTTCTCTTATCCAGCACCAAATTGGCGTAAGAAACAAGGTGGGCAGATTTTGACATGGCAGAAACAGTTGAAGTCACTTACATCCAAATTGGGTAGTATAGGACCCACTCGTCTGTCAGGATGGGGTCCTCATGCGCATCATAGTTCTTGGTTAGAAACCCTTAGCGATATGGCATCGAATCGAGCTCAGTGGCAATCTTGTTGCAAATGTCTAGTAGAATCATCTTCGTAACTTTCCTTTCTTAGTAGGGCAAAGTTAGCTTCGAGGTTTGGTTTGTTTATGACGTGATACAGTGACATCCGCAAGGATGATGCATTGCTGATATTGCCTTTCCAGAATGCAAACTTGGCCATAATAGTGTTGTAGAGAGGTTTAGTTTGTCTCATTTCTGTAAGTTATCCTGATAAATTTACTCATAGTTGCTAGGTATTTCATCTCTCGCTCACTCTCTCTCTCTCGTAAATCTCACTAATAATTTGTCTAAAATATTATTTCTGTTTTCGTTTATAAACTTTTTTCACTCCTTATGGTTATATGGCAATGAAACATTAGTCACTTTCGACTTTTGTATGGTTAGACATGATGATGATAATGATGATGATGATGATGATGATGGTCATAATAATGTTGTGCAAAGGTTTAGTTTTACTCATTTTTGTGTGTTATTTATGCAAATATACTCATGGTAACTGGATACTCATTAAACCACTCTTCATTAATAATTTGTGTACCTACATTAATATTTTTGTCATTCCTATTACTTCTTTAAAAAATTTTGGTTATTTTTCTTATTATTATTGTGCAATGAAATATTAGTTACTAATGACTTTTATTGCTGTGCATGATGATGATGATATTTGGAAATTCGATTACGTGCCCGCATGCAAATTTTATGATGATTCTCTAACTTACTTTTTCCACGCACGTGATCTTTGACATGCATATTGTTGATCTCCAAAATCGATCACGTGTCAATAATTGTAAAATTTTTGATCCGGTTTAAATAATAAAAGCGTCTGTATTAGAAAGAGCGAGAAAAGAAGAAGCAAAGGAGACCGCATTGAAGAAATATTCAATAATAGAATAGAAATTCTAACTTGAACAGTCATGTTTTACATCACAGGAGCGCGTACTAAACATAATTGTGTTTTTCATTAACTTAAGATTTTTGTCTGCTCTACCTTCTCTAGTTGATACTGTGGTAGGAATTGTTTTAACTCTCTGAAGCCCCAACAAGCCAAACACGATCTATCTTAATACGGTAAATGTTACGTTGCCTGAGAAAGCAATGTTTGTTTCAGATACTCTTGTTTTATTTAACTTTAGATTCATATATATATATACATATATATATATATATATATATATATATATATATATATATATATATATATATATATAATATATATTTTGTAGAATCAATATTGATTTGGATAGCAACAGTCGTTCCTGTTCCGCTCCGGTTTCGTCTTTAATCTAGTTTTCCAGTGGTAACCGCGTTTGTAGACTAGTTATAAATATTCGAGTATTTTGTACAGGGCCATGCAACTTATCATTTTCACCACAAGATTCAATATCTCTTCTCGAAACAACAAATTGAAGCTGGCTAGTTAATAATTTAGATTGAAAGTGATTTCCTTTAAGCTTAACCATCCGCAAACATAAGAAGTTATAAAAATGTGGGACTTGATATGCAATGCAATGGTCGAGCACTCCTGTACCAGTTATAAAATAGAATTCGAAATATATTTATTAGTAAAAAAATATTATGGAGCATAATATTCATTTATTTTTGGTTGTGAAGCGTGCTGATTTCATTCGATATTAAGTACGGAAAACTTAGCGACAGCTCGGTTCATATAGCAACAGGACAATATTTCAAGGTAAGTATGCACGTAAATTTGAATCTGATTAACGTACGCCTTTCTTATTCACTAGCTTTTCATCAGCCGGAGCTAGCACTTTTTCTTTAAAAGTATTTTCGAGATAGTCAATTAATATGGCATTACACCATCGTATTGTCCAACTTTTTGGGAAATTATAAAGTAGGTGTGTTAAATTTGACATATTTTCCTGGTCCTTTACGAACAAACTGAGCATTGCAAGTATGTATTAGGTGTTGCGAACCTAGTATCAAATTGGTTCAGTTAGGACCAGAAGGACAAACCAAAGACAGCATGAACGGAAAGTATAATCTCATGCACATTCGTTTCGTGCTAACTGGCGACTCATCAGTAGGAGCCGGTATTATGCCCTTTAACCACTATATATTTGGTTGAAGAATGTGGGATAATAGGACGGTACAATCTCCTATTCCACATTCCTCACCAAAATATATAGTGGTTAAAGGGCGTAATACCGGCTTCTACTGATGAGTCGCCAGTAAGCACGAAACGAATGTGCATGAATTATACTTTCCGTTCATGCTGTCTTTGGTTTACCCTTCTGGTCACAACTGAACTAATTTGTTACTAGGTTCGCAACACCTAATACATACTTGCATATATATTAGTTCTCCGCAAAAAACAGTATTTAACTAATCATTGTCTGCGTAATACCATGAATCATATAGGTTTACCATCAGTTACAGTTTATTGTTATCTACTAACAGCTGTGTGATAATAAAAAGTTCGTATAATAAATACGGTTCATGGTTGCTGTTGCTTTTACCAATCTTGTATTTTTGGTAATGTATTAATAAAATGCAATAATCAAATTAAACTGTACAGTTTTAAATTTTTTGTGTACAGCTTTTGATCGCAGTTTACCGATCGGTCTGCCGAACCCAAGAAACCTTTGTTACCTCAATGCTTTACTGCAGGCAATGTCTGCCAATCGAAGCTTGGTGCGTGCTGTACGCCGAAATGCTTTAGTACGTGCCGAGCCCTTACTTTGTCGTCTAGTCTGTTTGCTTGAAGGTAAACTTTGTCGAACGGTATTTTATTTTCTTATAAAATATTTTTGATTGTACTTTTTTAAATGTGTACCTTAATTTAGGCGATGAAATAGTTGAATTCGCTAACATTTACTGGTCTGATTTTAAATGATCAAATTTTAGTTCAGAAAGTGTAAACTTTTTCATATTTATTTGTGGATTGAGAAAAATCATTTATTTGCCAATCCCTATTCGGTGGTAAGACCGTATTAGTATGAAATCTCTTGAATAGCCAACCTGGTATGGAGGGTCAAATAGAATTATCTAGGTGACTCAACGAGTTATGAAGTCACATAAACAATTACGCCAACGGTAAACTGCTGGCGTCAGTGATATACAGCAAATAATATTAATTAAAAATCTGTTTAAGTTATTATTCTGTATTTTAATACTCAATTATGATGTCGTGGAGGTGAAGCACAGTATTGTACATTAAATAGTTATGAGGTAAAGTCATACTATCAAAGACATTTAAAAATTTGGTAGCGGATAATAAAGTGTGACATTTATGCCTCCGAAGAGTAAATCTTCTTTCACGGTTGGATCCGTTCTGCCGATTTCATGTAAAATTGGTCACGGTAAAAGTATGGCTCGAAGGATAAGAATGAAGTAGATGACTGACGACGCTTCTTGTTTAGAATCATGATTGGATTTTTGTTCACAAGTGTCTTTACTAGCCTCATTTATTCATTGTGATAAACTCGTACTATTCTGAAGCACCGTTTAGAAATCGGTAGTTTATTGATAGATATATTCTGGAGATTCATACTTTAAATAATCTTAGTATGGCAGATGCAGTAGATAAATTATTTTTAAGTAAACATTTTATTTGGAAAATGGGTCTTTATTCTCTTATTTGTCTAAAGAAGAAAATTTTATTCGATATAGCTTCTGTGCAAGCAAACCCCTTTGATTCCCCGATCCTATGTAGAAATACCTAAGTATTTAAGAACCTCATACTTCAGCGCATTACTTACATAATTACGTCATTTCCTAATGGAAAGTTTTCTTGGCACTAGAGTAATGATTTTATTATATAAATTCTTAATTACTTTTCCGAATATTACATTAGCTATTTATTCGTTATTGAAAGGAAATAAAAAATCTGCATTTTTGCTTTTGGTATTTCGTATCTAGTAACAAATTGGTTTACAGAAACACATCAATTTCGGCATGAAGAAAGCGCGTAATCTCATGTACACATGCGTTTCGTGCTTACTGGCGACTCATCGGTAGGAACCGGTACTACGCTCAATACCTAATATACATTTCCTTAAACATTGTGGGATTATTGGTAGGTACAATCTTCTGTATGAATGAGTATACATGTAGAAATGAAATTAGCTCCTGGTGATGTCTTCGGTAATGCGACGTCAACACACTAAATATGATATATACTATTTTTTTGATATCCAGTACATTTTCGGTATCTCGAAAACCCTTGTGCTGGTTCTCTTGACAGATCTGGCTTTTAGTATGTTTTGTGTATTGGTTTTGAGGTGGCATTGCAGAAGATTTTAAATGAAATTTACTCAATCACTGCGATAATACTCATTCGCATAGAAGCTTGTATCGTTCGACTGTCCCTCATGTTTTGGCTAAATGTATGATTTGTCTAAGATGTATTGCCGGCTCCTATTGATGAGCTACCAGTAACCACGATATGCTTGCATGGATGAGATTGCACCTTTTGTTAAAACTGACATTGGTAAAGATCTATAGTCCTATTTGAATTATATTGCAACTAGATGCGAGATACCTTATACACAATTAAAAATATTACATTGGTTTATTTATTGTAAATCAACCAATGTTAAAAGTGAAATCAATACATCAATTTCACAAGTATTTAATACCATGCGCACACAATCAATATAAGTTTTTTTTTGCTTTTTTAAAGGAATTACGCTGTTAAATATTGATTTTCAATCAACTATTTTATTAGTTTTCCACTTAAACAATTGAAGGCGAAATTTTATTTCATTACTTAATTGGCAAGATTTGTATTAAATGTATATGTTAATAAATTTGTTCTAAAAATTGACGGTGCAATGTGAAGTATGCTATTAACTGCCAGTAACTATGTTAATGAACAGTCTGTTTGTTTTGTTAAGAATCGTTGTAACTTATATAAGTGCGAGTTATGTGGTTGTTTGTTTAACAGCTGTTTTTGTACTATTCAGAGTTTTTCTTTTTTAAATTTTACAATCATTAGTTACGCGGGCGGTGATAACAGATATTTATATTAAGGTTGTGAGCTTGATATAAACACCAATCCCATTCATTGTACATTCGTCAGTATAAACTAAGTATCGTATAGTGTTTGCTTAATAAAATTAGTGTTTATTTGAAGCTCGTAACGTTGATTTAAATAATTAATTTACTAATGTTTGACTTTTCATATTTTTTCTTCTACAAAGGTCTTCGATGCTCCGCTGGCTATTTGGACGATAAGAATTTAATCGACTTGCTCATGGAAATTCATAGCGAGCTCGTAGACGATCTGATCCTTCGACACAGATGGTCAGCTCATGATCAACAGGTAAGTATAGGTGAAGAAACCAAATTCGATTAGACAAAGTTTCATTTTGACATATATCTTAAATTGGTATATATATATATGATCATTAGTAAATAAATGAATATGGAGGAGAAAATGTTTGTATCATCGTTTAACAAACAAAATGAATGTATAATCACAAAAAGCCCCAGGTATACATCATCGTATCATCGTCGTGTCCAGCCACACAAAGTCAAGTGACTAATGTTTCACTGCCATATAACCATAAGGAGTGAAAAAAATTATATAAGTGAATTTAGACAAATTATTAGTGAGATTTACGAGAGAGAGAGAGAGAGAGAGGGGGGGGTAAAGAAGAAGGGAATACCTTGCTACTATGAGTAAATTTATCAGGATAACTCACAGAATTGAGGCAAACTAAAACTCTCCACAACACCATTATGGCCAAGTTAGCATTCGAGCAAGGTATACATTTACAACAATAAAAGGTAGGCTCATTGAACATTATTAAAGCTGGATCCGGACGATTGTGAATGTTAAGTTTCTATTAGTTTTAACGAACTTTGTGCTATTTGGTGCTGATGAGCACTCATAAAGTGAAATTTTACTTATGTGACTCAATATAAAATGTGACTAAATGTGTTTACTTCACTTTAACTAGAAGTATTACATTGTTGTGCATGTATATAAAATATCTATAAATAAATAAATGTATATATATGTAATATTGAAATCTTTTAATTTTGTTTCATCATTAAATATTTATTAATTTGAATGTGTATATATGTATTTTTACTTCAGTTTTTTATAATGTTTAACTCCGGTTATTCTTAGGACGTGCATGAATTGTTCAACTTCTTTATGAGCGTCTCAGATGAGAACGAGCCGGGCTGGTCCATAGACAAGGTCTTGGTCGGCTTAAAATGCATCGCGAAATTCCTTGGACATGACGATCTTCCGGTAAGCTCTTTTTTTGTGTTTTGTTGGTGTATGTGTTTGTGTGCATAGTTTGCCTTCTCCATATGTAGGCGGCGTCTTTTCATAGTTTCTTCTTTAGTATGCACAATTCTACCACACCGTCACCAGATGATTTCCTGCACGGCTAAGATGCCATTAGGCCATTTAAAAAGGGTGATTTAGTTGAGTTCGCGTAGTTGTGCGGTTTGATTGGCTTTTCACCTTTTATTTGCCGTAAATTACTTTCTACATACAAGCCTTGTTTAAAATGGCGAACATATTTTTTCTTGTCGCCCTCACAACCATTAAATATTTGTTATGCTGCAGTGAAAAAGCAGTATACCGTTCTGCTGCATTTTTGTTTATATTAATCAAGTTGCTTAAGTTAGTAGAAGTACAAAACTAACTCTTTTAGAGTATCCACGGTTTTCTTTCGTGGGTAGTAGATTTGCACTATCAGTTCCGCAAAGATCCGATTGATCCTCATTTCCAAGTACGCATTGAGTTTGTCTTCGTGGTGGCGTATTACTGCCAGTGGTCTAACTAGAGTCTACATTGCCACATGACAGATCGATTTGTGATGCGGCCAACTTTGTTAAACTAGTGAATCCACTTTCGAAATGCCTGCCAATTTCGATATGCATCAAGTACACTATTGGTCTGTTTATTCGGAATATCCGTTGTGGGTGGACGACTATAGTTGTTTGTGTCTGAATAGCTTTGCATGCAATGCCTCTTATTTCTCCAACTAGTTGGTCTTTACTGCTGTCGAACTACACAGGCGAATTGTACACTTGAAAGAGTTTCCTTGATGCGGAACTGGAATAATTGTAATTACCTGATCTGCGTTTTGACTAACGCAGCTTTCATTGTTCCAGTAATTTTCTTTTTCTATGATATTTCGATCTTCATTACCGAAGATCTTCATCAGATGCATTTCACGAAACAAATTACATTGAGTGTGTTTATAAAAAAAACGAATAGTTATTGCATGAAATTGATAAATTATTATTTGCCACTCTGGTCTAAATTAGTTAGGTGAAAACAACAGTTATGAAAATGCACACACACACACAAGTGACACACGTATAACCAATGAAAGGTCAGTCTGGGGTATATAAATATTATGACTAGAGGAAATAACGCGCTTGCTTCATTTGTTTCGTGAAATGCATCTGATGAAGATCTTCGGTAATGAAGATCGAAATATCATGGAAAAAGAAAATTACTGGAACAATGAAAGCTGCGTTAGTGCAGCTGTTTTGTTTGTTGGAAACATTACACAGTCCATGGTCTGTGAACTGTAGCATAAACTGATATCCATCATGCTGGTACCATGTAAAGATTCGGCAAACATAGTGTTAAAACTATGTACCTTTTCGGTAAAATAATGTTGGTATCGGTTACTAACACAATAGCCATAGTGTTAGTATCCTTTACAGACTCGGTATATATATAAATTATATAGTGTGAGTTAGCGTGGAAGTCGCATTGTCGTAGACTTTATATAATTTTAGCTTCACTACTGCAGGTTTACACATTCGTCTAGGAGATTTTATTGTCCTATTATCTCACATTCCTAACCCAAATATATAGTGGTTAAAGGGAGTAATACTGGCTCCTACTGATGAGTCGCCAGTAAACACGAAACGAATGTGCATGAGATTATACTTTCCGTTTATGCTGCCTTTGGTTTATCCTTCTGGTCACAACTGAACTAATTTGTTACTAGTTTTGCAACACCTAATACATACTTGCATAATCCCTATCTGCAGAAAATGGCAATCGTATTTCTTGTGCTTATCATTGTAGTATAAGCTTTACTCCAGTCGTGTATGGGTTATTTTCTTTGATTATCTTATGTCGTCTTCGCGCTTCGCGTGAATTGCATACTAGAAAGAATAATTCGGATTCGGATCAGGACGAAGGCAAGTTCTTGAACTGCGGAATGTTTATTGGCATCTCATAATAGCCGTCTATCTGGTCTTAAAGAGTGAATTTGATTTTTTGGATCGCAATGTCCTATTCGATATTTTGTTGGAAAGTGATGTACCTAACAAATGTGTAATTATTATTCACGCTGTATACACAAACACTTCTGTTCGTGTTAAGGTCTACAACGAATTTACGCACAACATTACTATCGGTAGTGGTGTTCGTCATAGCTGTCTACTTTCCTCTTGTTTGTTTAATTTTATAATAGATTATTTTATGAACAGCACTCTTTCACACACTCAGGGTGCAGGTGTTTAAGTTCCTTATGTGGTAGATTAGTCGATCTTGACTACGAAGACGATATCGTACTATTATTCGGCAGTTAGATTCTGCTCAGACCACCTTGAATAGATTGACAACCACAATTTATATCAATATCACAGCCTTGGGTATAGTAATTGTTATCACCGCTCGCGTAACCAATGTTCGTTTGATTATACAAATGTTAATTTCAATATCACTCCCCCATATAACGTGGTATCTGTTCTATAATAACAGATTGGAGATGATTAGTTGAAACTTTAGTGCTAAAGTGATGTTATACAGGCTCTACTTAATGGAAAGTCTAACCGAGAAACATTAGTTAGTATGTAACTTAAAATTCTCTGGTGTGCGGCAGGGTGGCTTAGTGGTTACAGAAACAGATTCTGAAGTAGATGTGCCAAGGTTCTAGCCCTGTCCGCGGCAATTTCAGGCCAGTATGTGATGAGATCTCAGTAGGGATGAAACCGGTCTACTGGATGAATTGCCTTTTCCACACTATATAATACTTAGTTTATACTGACAAATAGATGTACATCATAGATCAAGTATTTATATAAAGATCGAAACCTTTATTAAAATTAATTTTTATCATCGACCGCTCATAAAATATTTGTTTACTTAGATTTACAATCATTCCGTGTTTCATTATGTAATTTGCACCCTCTAAATGCAAGATACTTTTAAAGGGTCACCCACCACACATCCCAACTCTGCGGCTGAAGTGTAAAGATCTAGACATAATTGACAGGTTTGCATAACTTGTCAGCTCCTTCAATATTTCAGACAATGTGTACTGATGAGGGGAGTATGAGAATCGCGAAAGCTAGAGTAGCTTTCTCCAACTTACGCCATTTATGAATAAACTTGGACGTTTCACTCTGCCTTAAAAGTAGTATTTACAATGGGTCTGTATGTGTAGTTTAATTCTACGCTAGTAAGACTTTGCCCCTTATAGTTGATGCTTTTCGGTGCTTAGAGGCAGTCGACCACTGTTTGAGAAACCTAGCCTATGTTGGCTACCAATAGCAAATAACCTACGCTGACCAAGAAGTGCTTCTCATTAGAAGAAGGATGGGGCTCCATCAACTGTGTTGGCTACGTCATGTTTTTCGATTTACCAATAGAGAATAATTCTCTCACCCGAGATTGGTGTAAGAAACAAGGTGGAAAGAGTAATTTTCTTTTTCCATAATATTTCGATCTACATTACCGTAGATCTTCATCAGATGCATTTCACGAAACAAATGAAGCAAGCGCGTTATTTCCTCTAGTCATAATATTTATATACCCCAGACTGACCTTTCATTGGTTATACGCGTGTCACATGTGTGTGTGTGTGCATTTTCATAACCGTTGTTTTCATCTAACTAATTTAGACCAGAGTGGCTGAATAATAATTTATCAATTGCATGCAATAACTATTCGTTTTTTTAAACACACTCA
>JAQBSW010010151.1:0-25594 GCA_029291075.1 Eudiplozoon nipponicum
TATTAATAAATCTTATTTCTACCAGTATCTACAGCCATTGTTCTGGATTCGTTAGTATATTCGTTCATCCAATCCCACTGTACATGTGTTGTAACCAATCTCCTCTTCGTTATGCTAGCCTTTGTTTTGCGCAATTTAGACCACTACTTTTGCGCAATTTAGACCACTCCTTTTGCGTAACGTCATTTGGTGTGTCATCGCTTTCATTGTAATTGCGTCCGTAATTGATGTATGTGTCGTATTTTGCGAAGCGTTGGCTATTTTTAAAGGCATGTCAGTTATGTCTTTGTTCCAGTCCAATTTAATTTCTTTTTGAATTATTTTCTGCACGTTTAAGCAGGGCTTCAGCTTATTAATTGCAATAGCTTCAAAAGCCAGAAGCATTTTCTCTGTTTTTGCCTTGTAGAGAACTGAAAAATTGTTACTACTAACAGCATGACCTGTGAGTAGTACATGTTCGCAAATTGCTGATTTTTGTGCAGGAGCTGCACCCCTCTTTAATAGTTTTTGAGGGAGATGCTGATTTATTCTAGTTTCGAGCCTCTTTTTTGATCTGCCGATGTACTGAGCGTTGCAGGTACATTGAAATTTGTATACAGACAAAGGTGTTGACGTCACAGAGAGGCTATCTTTTTCATTCGTGCGCATCAGTTTTGTTGTGTTGAACACCACTCTCACCTGTATTGATGGAAACTGTGCTTTTGTCGCTCGAATTACTTTTCGTTTGAAGATTTCCGCTGGAAGATCACCTCCAAAGGGAACACTAAGCGTTACTATCTGGGGAGTTTGATTTTCTTCCAAATTGGCCACGATTTTGTTGCGTTGCCTCAAGTTGTATTCGATGAACCAGTCCGGATAGCCATTATTTCTCAACGCTTCGCGAAGCAAATTTAGCTCTACTTCAATGTTGTCCGGTGAACAAATCCTGCGTATTCGTGTGCCCAAATTTATTATTAGGTTCCTTTTGTACGCCCTTGGCACACTACTCATATAATGGATATATTGTCCAGTCCAGCTTGATTTCTTGTGAACTGACCTTGAGAGAGTACCTTCTTCATCTCTCGTTATTCCTACATCTAGGAAGGATAAATATCCGTCTTTTTCTTCTTCTATTGTAAACTTGATTGCCTGGTCTACCTTGTTTATGTGATGTAGCAGTGAATTTGTATCTTCATCCTTTTCAACGACCATGAAAGTATCGTCAACGTAGCGCACGTAAAAATGAGCTCCATTGATAAATGGTTTTAAACCAGTTGTTTCTAAATGGTGCATGTATATGTCTGCCAATACTGGTCCAAGAGGACTACCCATACCTATGCCGTCAATTTGTCTGTAGAAGACTCCTTGGAATACGAATTGTACGTTGGATGTGCATAATAGAAGTAGTTCTCTCATGTCGTCCACTTCTATCAGTGTTTCCGCTCCTGATGATCGTATATATTCACATAGGATATTTATAGTTTTATTTACTGGAATGCTAGTAAAGAGTGACTTTATATCGAGGGACACCATTTTCCTCTCTTTCAAATTTAGGTCGCGAATTTTTTCTACGAATTGAAAGCTATCCTGTACAACGTGGTCTATTCTTCCTTTCATGATAGGCTTTATAATCCGGCATAATAGTCTGGCTGCCTTGTGCTGTGGGGAATTTATCATAGATAAAATGGGCCTGAAAGGCGGAAGTCTCTTCATTGTTGGTCATTTTGTGAACCTTGGGCAACCCATATAATATCGGTTGCGTTGAACCTACGGGCTTGGCATGTTTGCATTCTGTAATAAAAGCATTTTTGTGCTCTATGTCGATTTCTTGTTTAGCCTCGACCTTCGAAATAATTCGGTTTAGAATCTTCGTTATGGAATTTTCTAATTTTGCCGTAGTGTCGCGTTGTACCTCTTCGCGTTTAAATTTTGATTTGTCATTCAGAATTTGTAACATCGCCTGACTATAGTCCGTATAGTTCATTAACACTACGCCTGTCCCTTTGTCTGGCTTCATGAGTCTGACTTGTTTGTTTCGTTGTAGCTCATTCAGTTCTTCTAGATGCCTTTTGGTGACCAGTTTATTGCCTTTGAATGTGCGCATATATTGGCCATACGCACTTCGGAGGTCCGATTTAAAGAGCGAGATGTCGTATTTTTCATTTGATTTGTGTTTTGTGGCATCTTCAAAGAAGCATTCCATTGATGCCTGCATATGCATTTCTTCACGTTCGTTTATTCTAGTTTTTGTTATGCAGTATTTCGGTCCAAGAGAGAGAACTTCATTTTGATGTTTTGTTAGATTTATGTCGGTGTAATTAAAAATAAATTTGCCTGGATTCTCAGGAAACTTTTTGAGCTTAGAACATTGCACTGCATTCCGCGCTAGTTTTTTAATCTCTCTCTTCCTCGCACCTTCTGTAATCCATGCTATCTCTTTTAAAAAATTAATTCGAATTTCATCTTCTAACATCTGCAGTTTAGACTCTATAGATAGACATTTAAGTTTGTAGCTATCCGCTTTTGCTTCTTCTTCTTCGATGACATTTTCAAGAATGCGCCGATGAATATTCTCTGATTGATGCTGATTGGTACTTTTCCAACGCTTAATCACGTAAGTTGGGATTGTTTCCTCACATTCTTGGACCGAAATACTGCATAACAAAAACTAGAATAAACGAACGTGAAGAAATGCATATGCAGGCATCAATGGAATGCTTCTTTGAAGATGCCACAAAACACAAATCAAATGAAAAATACGATATCTCGCTCTTTAAATCGGACCTCCGAAGTGCGTATGGCCAATATATGCGCACATTCAAAGGCAATAAACTGGTCACCAAAAGGCATCTAGAAGAACTGAATGAGCTACAACGAAACAAACAAGTCAGACTCATGAAGCCAGACAAAGGGACAGGCGTAGTGTTAATGAACTATACGGACTATAGTCAGGCGATGTTACAAATTCTGAATGACAAATCAAAATTTAAACGCGAAGAGGTACAACGCGACACTACGGCAAAATTAGAAAATTCCATAACGAAGATTCTAAACCGAATTATTTCGAAGGTCGAGGCTAAACAAGAAATCGACATAGAGCACAAAAATGCTTTTATTACAGAATGCAAACATGCCAAGCCCGTAGGTTCAACGCAACCGATATTATATGGGTTGCCCAAGGTTCACAAAATGACCAACAATGAAGGACTTCCGCCTTTCAGGCCCATTTTATCTATGATAAATTCCCCACAGCACAAGGCAGCCAGACTATTATGCCGGATTATAAAGCCTATCATGAAAGGAAGAATAGACCACGTTGTACAGGATAGCTTTCAATTCGTAGAAAAAATTCGCGACCTAAATTTGAAAGAGAGGAAAATGGTGTCCCTCGATATAAAGTCACTCTTTACTAGCATTCCAGTAAATAAAACTATAAATATCCTATGTGAATATATACGATCATCAGGAGCGGAAACACTGATAGAAGTGGACGACATGAGAGAACTACTTCTATTATGCACATCCAACGTACAATTCGTATTCCAAGGAGTCTTCTACAGACAAATTGACGGCATAGGTATGGGTAGTCCTCTTGGACCAGTATTGGCAGACATATACATGCACCATTTAGAAACAACTGGTTTAAAACCATTTATCAATGGAGCTCATTTTTACGTGCGCTACGTTGACGATACTTTCATGGTCGTTGAAAAGGATGAAGATACAAATTCACTGCTACATCACATAAACAAGGTAGACCAGGCAATCAAGTTTACAATAGAAGAAGAAAAAGACGGATATTTATCCTTCCTAGATGTAGGAATAACGAGAGATGAAGAAGGTACTCTCTCAAGGTCAGTTCACAAGAAATCAAGCTGGACTGGACAATATGTCCATTATATGAGTAGTGTGCCAAGGGCGTACAAAAGGAACCTAATAATGAATTTGGGCACACGAATACGCAGGATTTGTTCACCGGACAACATTGAAGTAGAGCTAAATTTGCTTCGCGAAGCGTTGAGAAATAATGGCTATCCGGACTGGTTCATCGAATACAACTTGAGGCAACGCAACAAAATCGAGGCCAATTTGGAAGAAAATCAAACTCCCCAGATAGTAACGCTTAGTGTTCCCTTTGGAGGTGATCTTCCAGCGGAAATCTTCAAACGAAAAGTAATTCGAGCGACAAAAGCACAGTTTCCATCAATACAGGTGAGAGTGGTGTTCAACACAACAAAACTGATGCGCACGAATGAAAAAGATAGCCTCTCTGTGACGTCAACACCTTTGTCTGTATACAAATTTCAATGTACCTGCAACGCTCAGTACATCGGCAGATCAAAAAAGAGGCTCGAAACTAGAATAAATCAGCATCTCCCTCAAAAACTATTAAAGAGGGGTGCAGCTCCTGCACAAAAATCAGCAATTTGCGAACATGTACTACTCACAGGTCATGCTGTTAGTAGTAACAATTTTTCAGTTCTCTACAAGGCAAAAACAGAGAAAATGCTTCTGGCTTTTGAAGCTATTGCAATTAATAAGCTGAAGCCCTGCTTAAACGTGCAGAAAATAATTCAAAAAGAAATTAAATTGGACTGGAACAAAGACATAACTGACATGCCTTTAAAAATAGCCAACGCTTCGCAAAATACGACACATACATCAATTACGGACGCAATTACAATGAAAGCGATGACACACCAAATGACGTTACGCAAAAGGAGTGGTCTAAATTGCACAAAAGTAGTGGTCTAAATTGCGCAAAACAAAGGCTAGCATAACGAAGAGGAGATTGGTTACAACACATGTACAGTGGGATTGGATGAACGAATATACTAACGAATCCAGAACAATGGCTGTAGATACTGGTAGAAATAAGATTTATTAATAAATGTTATTCCATGGAGTACGTTGTTTTGTTCTTACATTTTAAAAAATGGTGAAATTAGAAACTATCAATATATATATATATATATATATATACAATATAATATATATATATATTATAATATATTTCAAGGAAAAAGAACACATTAATAACAAAGTGGATAAAGGCCATTTATTTCGTGAATACTAATCATCTCTTGTACAATCATACATATTTATACATTTTGGGTTTTCAATTGATTATGCTAGTGGTAACAAATCTGACTCGTTTTTACTTCTGTTTCTTGTTTTGGCTAGTTGGTGAAAGTGTGTATGCGTTTGTGTTTGTGTGTATGCGTGTTTGCATGTAAAGGTCATTCTCGCAGTATTGCAAAGTGATGTCTGAGATCTGGTCATTATTGTTTTGATGGCTTGAGAATTAACCATTTGTGCGCATTGTTCACTGTTACATATACAGTTACTGGACAAATTTCCTACGCAATCTAAATTTCCTACGAACCCAGACGCTTTTATTCACAATTATTCAAAAGTGATCTTGTCAAAACACCAGAAAGAATTACTTTCTTTAGGAGCAAAATTCTGCGTAGTCAAGAAAAACCTAAGTGAACGTGACATTATTTACATTCAGGCTGGAACGGAAAATTTCTACAAAGACTTAACGAAAGGCACCGCTCCACATGCATTCAATGGACAAGGACTGAAAGCTGAGATAGTAAGCGCACTAGAACAATACAAGAAGTAATTCAAAGGCAGCCAAATCATCACAAAACAGCACATAGACGAACTTCGAAAACTCCAATCAGACAAATCCATACGGCTTGCCACACCCGACAAAGGATCAGGAATTGTTATACTTGAAGCCGACGCTTATAGGAAGTCCATGAACGATATAATAAATGATCAATCTAAATTTAAGCATGACATCAAACAGAAAGATGATTCAACAAACATCGAATCAAGAATGAATGCAATTTTGAAAAAGATGGAAAAACACGTTCTAACATCGATGGCTGACTCCGAGATTAGATCAAAAATCACAGAAGACATCCAAAAAGCAAAACCCGTCGGAACAAACACCGCAAGATTGTACGGCAAACCAAAACTCATAAAGCCGTGACAGCCTCAGGAGCTCCCTCGATGCGGCCCATTATGTCAATGATCAACGCTCCACAACATAAACCAGCCAAGTTTCTCTGCAAACTACTTGAACCAATACGGAGCATCATAAACGCAAACACTATCAAGGACTCCTTCGAACTAGCAAATGAATTGAAGGGGAAGAACATCCTACAGAATAAAATGGTCTCGCTTGACGTCTCATCCTTATTTACAAACATACCACTGGATAAGACAACGGAGATCTTGTGTGACCTCATCAAAAATGAGTTTTTTGACTTCCCTATAGACACCAATGACATCAAAGACCTCATATTAGCATGTACTAAAAACGTGCAATTTACATTCGAAGGGATATACTACCGCCAGATCAATGGTGTAGCTATGGGAAGTTGCATCGCACCCCTCCTGGCAGATGTATACATGTATCACCTGGAAAAAACGAGCCTAAAAGGTATAATTGACCAGTGCGCACTCTACAAAAGGTATGTAGATGATATCTTGTTGTTCATCTCAGAAGCAGCAGACCCTTCCGAAATCCTCAAACAAGCAAATGGAGTCGATCCAGACATCAAATTCACTCTCGAGGTAGAGAAAGACGACAGTTTTCCCTTCCTTGACATCAAACTCACTCGAGAAGCAAACGGGGATTTGACACTGGCCATACATAGAAAATCCACTTTCACCGGACAATACATTCACTACAACAGTAGTGTGCCAAAATCCCACAAAAGAAACTTAGTAAACAACCTAGCAAACAGAATCAGGAAGATCTGCTCTGAACACAAGATTGAGGAAGAACTGGGCTACCTCAGGAAAATTTTGCTAATGAACAACTACCCAGAGCGTTTCATTGATGTCAACATCAGACCACGGCAGATTCGTACTAGAGAGGATACCGTCAAGCAGGTTTTCCTAAACTTACCATTTAGAGGCGACGTACCAGCCTCAATAATTGCACGGCGGCTGAATAGAATAACTAAGGACAACTTTCCCAGTGTTAAAGTTAATATGACATTTAGTACACAGAGAATCATGAGGTTGGATGCCAAAGATCAATTGCCAATTCTCTCCAAATCATTCATAGTCTACAAATTCTCATGTATGTGCGGTAGCACATATATCGGACGTACGAAGAAGCAATTGATAAGCAGAATCCAGCAACATTTGCCACAGAAATTGATTAACAAAGGCTTGGCACCGTCAGGAAAATCAGCTATTTCCGATCATATATTGGCAACGGGGCACCCTGTCAATTCGACCAATTTCACAATTCTACATAAAGCAAAATCAGAAAAATTATTATTTATTTATGAAGCCCTTTACATAAAACAACAAGCACCTGACCTTAATATTCAAAAGTTTCATCAACATGATATTCTTATCGACTGGCCAAGAATAACAAAATTCAACAACAATTTACTAGTATCCAGTCAAGAACAAACAGGCCCTCGACTAGAATCAACAAACATACAATCGGATTGGCAACAAACTGAAGTGGAAATAACAGAGGCGCATACGGTGACAGAAGTTTCCAAACAATGTGAGCGTTCAACACTGCAATCCACACTGGCGCTGTTACCATGTGGAAATGATAAATTTGCGCAACAAGGTGAAACGATCAACTACACTGGGAAAAATAGCACTTGTATATGTAACAGTGAACAATGCGCACAAATGGTTAATTCTCAAGCCATCAAAACAATAATGACCAGATCTCAGACATCACTTTGCAATACTGCGAGAATGACCTTTACATGCAAACACGCATACACACAAACACAAACGCATACACACTTTCAAACTAGCCAAAACAAGAAACAGAAGTAAAAACGAGTCAATTTGTTACCACTAGCGTAATCAATTGAAAACCCAAAATGTATAAATATGAATGATTGTATAAGAGATGATTAGTATTCACGAAATAAATGGCCTTTATCCACTTTGTTATTTATGTGTTCTGTTTTCCTAATTATAAATATACGTGTTAAATTAAAAAGGAATGGTATTTATAAATAATATATATATATATATATATATATATATATATATATATATTCTTTTGAAATGCGAGCTTTAATAAAATTCATTGTACCCTTCCTTTGAGCTTGAACTGGATGTGTCGCACGCAATTTGATTGGGTTCTATTTTTCAAACTCTCTCTATGTTCACATATTTCTATCTTGTTTGGCTTTCCAATTTATATATAAAGATATGTTCTTTAGTAGATATTTGAGAAGAACATGCGAAAGAAATATTTCTATTATCTGACAAAATTTCCTTTTGTTTTTGCACACAGGAAGGTTACAATGAATATATATATATATATATATATATATATATATATATATATATATATATATATATATATATATACTAAACTAATTGGAGCTACTTACCATAAACCAATCTTGTCTGCAAAATATTTACATTACAGCAGTTTTATGCATTTTTTGGCTGCTTTTCAAGCATTGACAGGGTGGTTAGTGAAGATTTCAAAGACAGTGAATTTAATGAAGCAATAAACCATTTAAGGCATGTTGGCTATCATGAAAAGTTAATTGAATCAATTATTAAACGAGGAATTAAAAAGAAACAGACGTATTGCGGAGCAGAAAAGTAAACAGTCTACCTGAATTAAACGAACATTGGCTGCGCGGGTGGTGGTAACAATTATTATAATCAAGGTTGCGGTCTTGATCTAAACACCTGACCCATTAATTACTTACATATGTCAGTATAAACTAAGAATTGTATAGTGTAGAAAAGGCAATTCATCCAGTAGACCGGTTTCGTCCTTATTGGGAACTCATCAAGTACTGGCCAGAATTTGCCGCGGACAGGATACGAACCTGGGCACGTCTGCTTCGGAATCTGGTGCTCTAACCACTGAGCTATCCTGCCGCACACTACACTACACACAATTTTCAGTTATATACTAACTAATGTAACTTGGTTAGTCAATTTTTCCTTTAGGTGGAGCTCATATGGCATCCATTTAGACCCAAAGTTCCAACTAACCATGCCCAATCTGTCATTACTGAACAGACACCACATTACATGGGGAAGTGGTATTGAAATGAACATTTATATAATTAAACGAACATTGGTTGCGCGGGTGGTGGTAACAATTATTATAATCAAGGTTGCGGTCTTGATATAAACACCTGACCCATTAATTACTTACATATGTCAGTATAAACTAAGAATTGTATAGTGTAGAAAAGGCAATTCATCCAGTAGACCGGTTTCGTCCTTATTGGGAACTCATCAAGTACTGGCCAGAATTTGCCGCGGACAGGATACGAACCTGGGCACGTCTGCTTCGGAATCTGGTGCTCTAACCACTGAGCTATCCTGCCGCACACTACACTACACACAATTTTCAGTTATATACTAACTAATGTAACTTGGTTAGTCAATTTTTCCTTTAGGTGGAGCTCATATGGCATCCATTTAGACCCAAAGTTCCAACTAACCATGCCCAATCTGTCATTACTGAACAGACACCACATTACATGGGGAAGTGGTATTGAAATGAACATTTATATAATTAAACGAACATTGGTTGCGCGGGTGGTGGTAACAATTATTATAATCAAGGTTGCGGTCTTGATATAAACACCTGACCCATTAATTACTTACATATGTCAGTATAAACTAAGAATTGTATAGTGTAGAAAAGGCAATTCATCCAGTAGACCGGTTTCGTCCTTATTGGGAACTCATCAAGTACTGGCCAGAATTTGCCGCGGACAGGATACGAACCTGGGCACGTCTGCTTCGGAATCTGGTGCTCTAACCACTGAGCTATCCTGCCGCACACTACACTACACACAATTTTCAGTTATATACTAACTAATGTAACTTGGTTAGTCAATTTTTCCTTTAGGTGGAGCTCATATGGCATCCATTTAGACCCAAAGTTCCAACTAACCATGCCCAATCTGTCATTACTGAACAGACACCACATTACATGGGGAAGTGGTATTGAAATGAACATTTATATAATTAAACGAACATTGGTTGCGCGGGTGGTGGTAACAATTATTATAATCAAGGTTGCGGTCTTGATATAAACACCTGACCCATTAATTACTTACATATGTCAGTATAAACTAAGAATTGTATAGTGTAGAAAAGGCAATTCATCCAGTAGACCGGTTTCGTCCTTATTGGGAACTCATCAAGTACTGGCCAGAATTTGCCGCGGACAGGATACGAACCTGGGCACGTCTGCTTCGGAATCTGGTGCTCTAACCACTGAGCTATCCTGCCGCACACTACACTACACACAATTTTCAGTTATATACTAACTAATGTAACTTGGTTAGTCAATTTTTCCTTTAGGTGGAGCTCATATGGCATCCATTTAGACCCAAAGTTCCAACTAACCATGCCCAATCTGTCATTACTGAACAGACACCACATTACATGGGGAAGTGGTATTGAAATGAACATTTATATAATTAAACGAACATTGGTTGCGCGGGTGGTGATAACAATTATTATAATCAAGGTTGCGGTCTTGATATAAACACCTGACCCATTAATTACTTACATATGTCAGTATAAACTAAGAATTGTATAGTGTAGAAAAGGCAATTCATCCAGTAGACCGGTTTCGTCCTTATTGGGAACTCATCAAGTACTGGCCAGAATTTGCCGCGGACAGGATACGAACCTGGGCACGTCTGCTTCGGAATCTGGTGCTCTAACCACTGAGCTATCCTGCCGCACACTACACTACACACAATTTTCAGTTATATACTAACTAATGTAACTTGGTTAGTCAATTTTTCCTTTAGGTGGAGCTCATATGGCATCCATTTAGACCCAAAGTTCCAACTAACCATGCCCAATCTGTCATTACTGAACAGACACCACATTACATGGGGAAGTGGTATTGAAATGAACATTTATATAATTAAACGAACATTGGTTGCGCGGGTGGTGATAACAATTATTATAATCAAGGTTGCGGTCTTGATATAAACACCTGACCCATTAATTACTTACATATGTCAGTATAAACTAAGAATTGTATAGTGTAGAAAAGGCAATTCATCCAGTAGACCGGTTTCGTCCTTATTGGGAACTCATCAAGTACTGGCCAGAATTTGCCGCGGACAGGATACGAACCTGGGCACGTCTGCTTCGGAATCTGGTGCTCTAACCACTGAGCTATCCTGCCGCACACTACACTACACACAATTTTCAGTTATATACTAACTAATGTAACTTAGTTAGTCAATTTTTCCTTTAGGTGGAGCTCATATGGCATCCATTTAGACCCAAAGTTCCAACTAACCATGCCCAATCTGTCATTACTGAACAGACACCACATTACATGGGGAAGTGGTATTGAAATGAACATTTATATAATTAAACGAACATTGGTTGCGCGGGTGGTGATAACAATTATTATAATCAAGGTTGCGGTCTTGATATAAACACCTGACCCATTAATTACTTACATATGTCAGTATAAACTAAGAATTGTATAGTGTAGAAAAGGCAATTCATCCAGTAGACCGGTTTCGTCCTTATTGGGAACTCATCAAGTACTGGCCAGAATTTGCCGCGGACAGGATACGAACCTGGGCACGTCTGCTTCGGAATCTGGTGCTCTAACCACTGAGCTATCCTGCCGCACACTACACTACACACAATTTTCAGTTATATACTAACTAATGTAACTTGGTTAGTCAATTTTTCCTTTAGGTGGAGCTCATATGGCATCCATTTAGACCCAAAGTTCCAACTAACCATGCCCAATCTGTCATTACTGAACAGACACCACATTACATGGGAAAATGGTATTGAAATGAACATTTATATAATTAAACGAACATTGGTTGCGCGGGTGGTGATAACAATTATTATAATCAAGGTTGCGGTCTTGATATAAACACCTGACCCATTAATTACTTACATATATCAGTATAAACTAAGAAATGTATAGTGTAGAAAAGGCAATTCATCCAGTAGACCGGTTTCGTCCTTATTGGGAACTCATCAAGTAGTGGCCAGAATTTGCCGCGGACAGGATACGAACCTGGGCACGTCTGCTTCGGAATCTGGTGCTCTAACCACTGAGCTATCCTGCCGCACACTACACTACACACAATTTTCAGTTATATACTAACTAATGTAACTTGGTTAGTCAATTTTTCCTTTAGGTGGAGCTCATATGGCATCCATTTAGACCCCAAGTTCCAACTAACCATGCCCAATCTGTCATTACTGAACAGACACCACATAAGGACGAAACCGGTCTACTGGATGAATTGCCTTTTCTACACTATACAATTCTTAGTTTATACTGACATATGTAAGTAATTAATGGGTCAGGTGTTTATATCAAGACCGCAACCTTGATTATAATAATTGTTATCACCACCCGCGCAACCAATGTTCGTTTAATTATATAAATGTTCATTTCAATACCATTTCCCCATGTAATGTGGTGTCTGTTCAGTAATGACAGATTGGGCATGGTTAGTTGGAACTTTGGGTCTAAATGGATGCCATATGAGCTCCACCTAAAGGAAAAATTGACTAACTAAGTTACATTAGTTAGTATATAACTGAAAATTGTGTGTAGTGTAGTGTGCGGCAGGATAGCTCAGTGGTTAGAGCACCAGATTCCGAAGCAGACGTGCCCAGGTTCGTATCCTGTCCGCGGCAAATTCTGGCCAGTACTTGATGAGTTCCCAATAAGGACGAAACCGGTCTACTGGATGAATTGCCTTTTCTACACTATACAATTCTTAGTTTATACTGACATATGTAAGTAATTAATGGGTCAGGTGTTTATATCAAGACCGCAACCTTGATTATAATAATTGTTATCACCACCCGCGCAACCAATGTTCGTTTAATTATATAAATGTTCATTTCAATACCATTTCCCCATGTAATGTGGTGTCTGTTCAGTAATGACAGATTGGGCATGGTTAGTTGGAACTTTGGGTCTAAATGGATGCCATATGAGCTCCACCTAAAGGAAAAATTGACTAACCAAGTTACATTAGTTAGTATATAACTGAAAATTGTGTGTAGTGTAGTGTGCGGCAGGATAGCTCAGTGGTTAGAGCACCAGATTCCGAAGCAGACGTGCCCAGGTTCGTATCCTGTCCGCGGCAAATTCTGGCCAGTACTTGATGAGTTCCCAATAAGGACGAAACCGGTCTACTGGATGAATTGCCTTTTCTACACTATACAATTCTTAGTTTATACTGACATATGTAAGTAATTAATGGGTCAGGTGTTTATATCAAGACCGCAACCTTGATTATAATAATTGTTATCACCACCCGCGCAACCAATGTTCGTTTAATTATATAAATGTTCATTTCAATACCACTTCCCCATGTAATGTGGTGTCTGTTCAGTAATGACAGATTGGGCATGGTTAGTTGGAACTTTGGGTCTAAATGGATGCCATATGAGCTCCACCTAAAGGAAAAATTGACTAACCAAGTTACATTAGTTAGTATATAACTGAAAATTGTGTGTAGTGTAGTGTGCGGCAGGATAGCTCAGTGGTTAGAGCACCAGATTCCGAAGCAGACGTGCCCAGGTTCGTATCCTGTCCGCGGCAAATTCTGGCCAGTACTTGATGAGTTCCCAATAAGGACGAAACCGGTCTACTGGATGAATTGCCTTTTCTACACTATACAATTCTTAGTTTATACTGACATATGTAAGTAATTAATGGGTCAGGTGTTTATATCAAGACCGCAACCTTGATTATAATAATTGTTATCACCACCCGCGCAACCAATGTTCGTTTAATTATATAAATGTTCATTTCAATACCACTTCCCCATGTAATGTGGTGTCTGTTCAGTAATGACAGATTGGGCATGGTTAGTTGGAACTTTGGGTCTAAATGGATGCCATATGAGCTCCACCTAAAGGAAAAATTGACTAACCAAGTTACATTAGTTAGTATATAACTGAAAATTGTGTGTAGTGTAGTGTGCGGCAGGATAGCTCAGTGGTTAGAGCACCAGATTCCGAAGCAGACGTGCCCAGGTTCGTATCCTGTCCGCGGCAAATTCTGGCCAGTACTTGATGAGTTCCCAATAAGGACGAAACCGGTCTACTGGATGAATTGCCTTTTCTACACTATACAATTCTTAGTTTATACTGACATATGTAAGTAATTAATGGGTCAGGTGTTTATATCAAGACCGCAACCTTGATTATAATAATTGTTATCACCACCCGCGCAACCAATGTTCGTTTAATTATATAAATGTTCATTTCAATACCATTTCCCCATGTAATGTGGTGTCTGTTCAGTAATGACAGATTGGGCATGGTTAGTTGGAACTTTGGGTCTAAATGGATGCCATATGAGCTCCACCTAAAGGAAAAATTGACTAACCAAGTTACATTAGTTAGTATATAACTGAAAATTGTGTGTAGTGTAGTGTGCGGCAGGATAGCTCAGTGGTTAGAGCACCAGATTCCGAAGCAGACGTGCCCAGGTTCGTATCCTGTCCGCGGCAAATTCTGGCCAGTACTTGATGAGTTCCCAATAAGGACGAAACCGGTCTACTGGATGAATTGCCTTTTCTACACTATACAATTCTTAGTTTATACTGACATATGTAAGTAATTAATGGGTCAGGTGTTTATATCAAGACCGCAACCTTGATTATAATAATTGTTATCACCACCCGCGCAACCAATGTTCGTTTAATTATATAAATGTTCATTTCAATACCACTTCCCCATGTAATGTGGTGTCTGTTCAGTAATGACAGATTGGGCATGGTTAGTTGGAACTTTGGGTCTAAATGGATGCCATATGAGCTCCACCTAAAGGAAAAATTGACTAACCAAGTTACATTAGTTAGTATATAACTGAAAATTGTGTGTAGTGTAGTGTGCGGCAGGATAGCTCAGTGGTTAGAGCACCAGATTCCGAAGCAGACGTGCCCAGGTTCGTATCCTGTCCGCGGCAAATTCTGGCCAGTACTTGATGAGTTCCCAATAAGGACGAAACCGGTCTACTGGATGAATTGCCTTTCTACACTATACAATTCTTAGTTTATACTGACATATGTAAGTAATTAATGGGTCAGGTGTTTATATCAAGACCGCAACCTTGATTATAATAATTGTTATCACCACCCGCGCAACCAATGTTCGTTTAATTATATAAATGTTCATTTCAATACCACTTCCCCATGTAATGTGGTGTCTGTTCAGTAATGACAGATTGGGCATGGTTAGTTGGAACTTTGGGTCTAAATGGATGCCATATGAGCTCCACCTAAAGGAAAAATTGACTAACCAAGTTACATTAGTTAGTATATAACTGAAAATTGTGTGTAGTGTAGTGTGCGGCAGGATAGCTCAGTGGTTAGAGCACCAGATTCCGAAGCAGACGTGCCCAGGTTCGTATCCTGTCCGCGGCAAATTCTGGCCAGTACTTGATGAGTTCCCAATAAGGACGAAACCGGTCTACTGGATGAATTGCCTTTTCTACACTATACAATTCTTAGTTTATACTGACATATGTAAGTAATTAATGGGTCAGGTGTTTATATCAAGACCGCAACCTTGATTATAATAATTGTTATCACCACCCGCGCAACCAATGTTCGTTTAAGAGACGGAAAAATTGGATGAGCTAAGAATAAATCTTTGATAACTGAAGGCAAATTCCAAAAAAAATGTGTAAGTAAATTCCTGGTGGATTCTAGAGATGAAATCAGAGATGAAATCGAACAAGAGACGGGAAAATCGGGTGAGCTAGCAATAAATCCTTGATAGCTGAAGGCAAATTCCAAAAAATATTTAAGTAAATTTCTGGTGAATCCTAGAGATGAAATCAAACACGAAATCCCGAGAATATAAAAATAAGAATAAAATGAAACCCGATATCCTGTGTGTTAGCATTGTGGCATTTGCTGACAAGTTGATGGCAAGTCGAAGTAATTCCTAGTCCTTGGGTGACCAAGCAATGATTGAATTCTTGCTAAGTCCTTTTCGGTTCCGCAGGTGCCTGTACAAAGGATAAATTTGTTTTGAAAGGCCCGGAAGGAACTTGCGATAATAGTTTAGTACTCCCAGGATTTTCTGCAACTCGCTAACAGTCCTTGGTGACTTGATATTCTTGATTGAATTCGTCTTTGACGGCAACGGTTGAATACCTTGGGCCGTGATACGATGCCCTAAGAAGTCCACGGATGAAGTTGCAATCTGCGTCTTGTCACAGTTGATCTTGAGTCCGTGGTTGGATAAGCGTGAGAGGACATTTCGTAGATGCTTCGCATGAGATTCTAGATCTGGACTGAATACCATAATGTCATCGAGATATGACATACAATAAGCAGTCGTCGCAAAGTATGTTTTCCATGAATCTTTGAAATGTCTAAGTAGCACACTTTAGTCCAAAAGGCATGCAAATATATTCAAAAAGGCCAAATGGAGTGATGACTGCAGTTTTCTCGATATCCTCTGGTGCTACCGGGATGTGATGGTAGGCTTGTCTGAGGTCAATCACTGAGAAGAAATTGCTGCCGTTGAGTTTTTCAAGTAAAGTGTTAATATTTGGAATAGAATATGCATCAGATTTTGTCACTGAATTTAGCTTACGGTAGTCTCCACAGGCTCTGTACGATCCGTTTGATTTAGAGACTAAGTGCAGTGGTGACGCCCATGAACTTTTCGATGGTCTGATGATTCCCTCTTCCAAAAGCCTTGAGAATTCTTCTTGGGCAGCTTTCAGCTTAGCAGGGGCCAGTGGTCGCTTCTTGAGTGCAATAGGTTGTCCTTCTGTGACGATATGATGCATCGTGTTGGAGACTCGTAGCTCTGACTTGTTAAGATCGAAAAGCGATTTGTATTTTCGAAGAGCTGCTGATATCTCTGCTGAATGATGCACTGGGGTTGGCTGAATGACCTGTAACTCCAAACGCTCGGAGGCAAGTGTCCAAAAAACTTTGCTCAAGTCCGGTGGAGGGGTCGATGATCTTTTGATTGGCAAGATCAACAATGAGCCGAAATTTCAGAAGGAAATCAAGGCCTATTATATTATGTGAGACCTTGGCAATGATGAAGTTGTGGGAAAATTCACGTCGTAGACCCATGTTGAGTGTGCGGTACTGGCAGCCATAAGTTGGTATGGGCTCGCCTGTAGCTGTTGCGAGAAGAACGCCTAGCGACATCTCGGCCATTGAATCACCCTTGAGAACTGAGACTGCCGCACCTGTGTCTACGATGAACTCTTCGCCAGTTTTGAAATCAAGAAGGTGCAGAAGCTCGTTGGGCTGTTTGGCCGGGTCATGCAAACAAGTAGGCTGGTGATTGCGACCGGCGTTGTCCGTTTGGTTCTCTATGTGAAAAATTCGGCGTGGACGAAAAGAGTCGACAGGGATGTCGGATTGTAGTTGGCTTCTTCCCTGTAGCGCCGTTGATGCCGTTGATGTGCAGAAAGTACGGTCTTCTACTTCCTGCGCCAGACGTTTTCCGATACTGATGCACCCTTGTGCCTGCGGTCTGTTGTCCTTTCCGTCAGCTGTGGAAATTGGCACTCATTCGGAAATTCTTCGGAACAACAAAGACAGACTTGGCATGAATAAAAAACTTCTGGTGGTTATAACACCAGTTCTTTGGGGCATATTTATTAAAGGATTGCGGAGATCTCGATCGCCGCCTACCGTTATAATTGGGCTTAGGAACGAATTTGGGTCGAGCATTCACTTGATTTAGCTCGGATTTGGTAATGGCCAATCCTTCTAGAACTTTAGCCATTTTCGCCACTGTCATCTCTAAAGAGGAGAGTCTATCATCTTGCGGGAGTGAAGAAAAGGATGATGGATTCACTTTGGGTTCCAAAACCCTATTGTAGAGGCCCTTTGGTCACTACCAGAAGAGAGCCTCTGAGATGCCAGGCCCGGACAATCCATATATGCGGTGTGATCATATAATTTGGAACACCATGTTAATCACAGCAAATAATACACGCAAATATATAACCTGATCTCGTTGTAACACAAATTTATTGATAAAATCAAAATAGTAATGATAAGACCAAAAAAATGTTAAAAGTTAACAGAGATCATTTTGCGTCCAGCACACAGAACAGACAACTCAAAACTCACTAATAAACAATTCTTACATTGTTAACATCGTTATTTGTTTACTAAAATAATTAAACCTTGTTTATATAAATGTCATTGCTTCGTACTACGTTTGCATAGTAACACAACGTGTAAACAGTGTTATGACAAAAGTAAGACTTTTATGTCAGAGGAAATAGCTTCCTCTGCATACACCACCTTCTCAAAAAAGGCGTCTAGTTGTAGACGTAATCCTTGTTCTTCGTCTGATGTTGAATTCTTCCTGAGCGAGCTTCAATATGTCGTTCTTTATGGCTTGGACCTTATCTTCCAAAGGCTTTATTCCGTCTTTAGAAAGTATATGACCAAGGTATTTAACTGAAGAGCAACCAATATTACTCTTATTAGGTTTGACCACTAATCCATATTGTTCCAGCCTGGTCAAAACCGTTTCCAAATGCGTGCGATGTTCGTCTCGTGAGCGACTAAAAATTATTATGTCGTCTATATATACTCTCGCAAATGGACAATTCTGAAGGATTTCTTCAGCCAAACGCTGGAATGTCTGACTGGCGTTTTTCAAACCAAAAGGCATTCGAAGAAATTCATGCGATCCCCCTCCTGGAAATCTGACTGCGGTGAGTGGTATCAAACTTTCTTCCATTGGTACCTGATAGTACGCTTTCTGGAGATCTAAAGTTGAATAAACCTCATATCCCATTATATCTCGGAGCAAAGTACTCTGGTTAGGGAGAGGATAAGAATCACCCTTCGTCAGTGAGTTTAATAGACGATAATTCCCACAAACCCTCCATTGACCCGGTTCAGGTTTGGGAACTATCACTATTGGGGAAGCAAAGTTGGAATTTGACCTTCTACAAATCCCCTCTTCGCGCAATTGGTGAAATTCTGACACAGCTACTTGTTGCTTTTGTTTTGCAAATGGTTGAGCCTTTGGTGAACAAGGCAACGGAGCCACCAATTCTATTTGGTGTTCTACTCCTGTCTTCAGACCTATCCTTTTGGTACTGAAAGGTTGAAACACTGCTAGGTGCTTCTCGATTATATCGGCAAAGTCATGTGCGACTGATGGACGAGGTAAGAGGACTGTTCTAATTGCCGACACGTTAGACTCAGTATGTATTGATGTCCCTACGCCTTCTGTGATAGTCCTAGCCTTGGGGTCTAATGTCAGCTTGAAATGTGTCAAGAAATCCATGCCAATGATATGGTCCTTGACATCGGCTACTAGAAAATTCCATAGGAAAGGAAGATTTCTGGCCTAATGTTACCGACATTTCTTTCATCCCTTTTACTTCAATCGGACTACCATTCGCGGCCCATAGTTGATAATCAAATGTGGGGCAATCTGCTTCCACCACGTCTGACCTAACTATGCTTACCTCAGCACCCGTGTCTATGAGAAATTCTAATCCAGATAATTCATCCTTAATAATGAACTTGTTGCTGGACACTCCGGCAATGTTTTCAAGATCCCCGCTTAGTGAGAATCGGACTCTCTTGCCTTTTATCTCGGTGCTATTTGTACTAGTCGCCTCCTTTGCTTTGAGTATGCCTTTTAAAGGCATTTTTGGTATATCTGGGAGCCTTTGCAATGGAACCCCCCCTACGGCTCCTACTAGCGGGGGTTTTTCCCGGTGACGGATTTCTCTCAACCGGTTTTGTGCTTCCTTTCCATGTGGGTCCACCTAATCGCGGGTAAATACAATTTTCACCTTGGCACTTCGCACTGCGTCCATATTCGCAATGTGCCTTACACCATCCGCGTGGCCCTTCGAAGCGTTGACGCGAGTGACTCCCTCGACGTCTATTATACTTGTCCTGACTCTGAAGTTGTCTGAGTTGCTGCTTGAGGCGTGAATCTGCTGTTACTGCATACACCATAGGTTCCATCTGACGAAACACTTTGTCGATCCTGGCGCGGTCGCCAAAATTTTGTAGAGGCCCTTTGGTCACTACCAGAAGAGAGCCTCTGAGATGCCAGGCCCGGACAATCCATATATGCGGTGTGATCATATAATTTGGAACACCTCCATGTTAATCACAGCAAATAATACACGCAATTATATAACCTGATCTCGTTGTAACACAAATTTATTGATAAAATCAAAATAGTAATGATAAGACCAAAAAAATGTTAAAAGTTAACAGAGATCATTTTGCGTCCAGCACACAGAACAGACAACTCAAAACTCACTAATAAACAATTCTTACATTGTTAACATCGTTATTTGTTTACTAAAATAATTAAACCTTGTTTATATAAATGTCATTGCTTCGTACTACGTTTGCATAGTAACACAACGTGTAAACAGTGTTATGACAAAAGTAAGACTTTTATGTCAGAGGAAATAGCTTCCTCTACACCTATATTCTAACTCACATCTCTCAGATAAGTCATCTATATAGAGTGTTGGGGAGCTGTCTGACAAAGAGTTTTAATGTTTGTGGAAGATTGTTAATAAACACAACCTTAGCCTCATGGTCAGAAATGTTGGTTTTATATCAACGTTTCCGTAATTCCCTCAATATTTCGATGGGGCCAAGATTTGGCATATCTAACTGCGCATATTTGTTTATTATCTGCTCAGTTTCTGTGGGCCCAAGCAAGGATTCTACTTCGTTTTGTAGACCCAAAATGGGATTAGGTAGCTTCCTAATGGCCTCAAGCTTAGGATAAATCTGTCGCTGCAATTCAGAAGGTAGTTTAGCAAAAACCTTCGACAGTTTTTGATGACTGTCATAATCAGGAAACGGGGAAAAAGCGGAGTCTACGCGCATAAAGAATAGTTCACTATCTCCATCCCAAACAGGAACATCAACATCTAAAATTGGACTTGACATTCTAACAATCTTACGGGATCTTAAAAGCATAAATTTATAAGCAATATGAAAATATATACTTTAACGAAACGCTTACCCACAAACAGCTTCCACAGTTGAATGAGCGCAGAACAAAAACACGTCACAGTAACTGCTTCCAAAAATTGAAATTATCCGCAATTGAGCCTGCCGTGTACGAATGGTTCCGTTTTGTACGTAGGAAAGATGAACAGAGGCCCCGTTGGCCTTTGATGCCAATGTATTATTATTATTATATCCCCAAAAAAATTCAACACAAATCCACGAATATATACCCAACAAAATTCCCAGAAGACCACGATCAAGGTAAAGAAAACGCAAATGTTAATCTATTTTTATCCCAAATAAATGAAAAAGGAAGTCAATTTTATTTATACCAAAAAAAATCAGAGCAATAATCAATATCCTGGCGCGGTTGCCAATTTTGTAAACGCCCCGGTTTCAAGTAAATGCCGTGCGACGTTATAAACTCGGTTAAGGTGCTCTGAATATAGATTTGTTACAGATAGGAGGCCCTTAAGAGGGCCTGGTTGCGCGTTATCCTGAATTATTCAGAGTGTGAAGATGTCATAGAGCCTTGGGTGGATTCTGGTTGTTGTTCCTCCCATTGTCGAGTTGTAATCACGATGTGGAAAACGTCGTTCAGGTTCTGCAATTAATTGGCTCGTCTCGCTGTTTGTACCGCAACCAGATGAGTCACGGATGTAGCCAATTGTTGGTGAAACAATCAAATCACCAGCGTAGGTATTGACAGCCGGCAGAACGCACACGCGTAACGCAAAGCAGGATGCAAATGCGACAACTGACTTGCATGGTAAATTGCCGTGCTTAAATAGCATGCCATAGTAATATATGTCTACTTGCACACTATTGGTTAAACAGCAAGTTTCGCTTTTTTCTCATTGGTGCAACGTAAATAAAATTGAATTTAATTTACGCAATATGTCGGCCATTAATTTGTGTCGTTACACTGGGCGTTTACACCTTGTTTGTACTTTTGTTTTATGCAGCTTATTTAAAACCTCCTGTTCTTGTGTTAGTTTTATTAAGAAATAAATTCTTGTGCTATTTTACCACCTACCTTCCCAAAATTGTCAATATCATTAGTTTAGAAATTCTCTATGGTATTTCTTATTTTATTTTGATCGAACATTTAATTTTGGTATTGCATGTTGATGCATTTATTAACAGTTATGGACATTAGTCGAGTTAGCGGAACAGAAAAGCTGAGAATATCCAAAATATATTTTATTGGTAGTTGGTTTTATTTTATTTTGAAGTCGGAATTTTTGGTCTGCCGTTACTGTGGATTATTAATCTAGTTTGGCTGTTTCATGACGCTTATTTAGCAAAGCCATTTCCTGAACAAAAGAAGATAAGAATATGTAAATATTTTTCCTTTATCGTCCAGATTTAACATTGTGTGCTTTCGGAGCATTCATTTGGACAGTTGTTTTTTTCAGTTGGCTAGCTTCTTTTATCACATATCGGCAGGCTTGGGGCTCAATTGGAGATTCTTTGTCCTTCAACATTCCGCCTGGAGAACTTTAGGCATTCCAGCAGGATGTCAGTATTGTCATTATTAAACGAACCAGTGCAAGTTTCTTGCACTGAACAAGCTTGTGTGAAACGTCGACTACCGAATTCTGTATACATAACGCACAAATCTTCATTCATGGTATGCTTATTTTATAATTTTAGAGCCAAATTAAGAAATTGAAATCTCTTCTTATGGAGCAAATGCAATATTCTTGTACAAATAAAGCGTTGGCTTCTTTAGGTCCAGTTCAGATATATGGATTGGGTCCAAAAGCAATCGAGCGATGTGTAGAGTTGGCTGCAGATATTGAACATAATATTTTCCCTGGAAGAATTCAAACATGTCTTTTGACAGGTACAAAGAAGCAAAAGTACAATGTAAGCTATGGTAGTAACTATTATAATTTGGCAACAACTCAGCATTTTAATTATATTCATAATGAATATTGTGCAACTATGTGTGTATGTTTTACTATATGATTGGCACAAGTACAAATGTTAATGGAAAAGTAAATGCAATGTTGTATGTAGAAAAATTGCGATTTTAACAAATGTCGGATTACGAAATATCAAAAATGGTTCAAGTAAACTACCATTCATTAAAGCTAGGTTAGGTTTTCATGTCCTCCCATTTAACATGCAAACGTTGAAACGAATCGCACAGCCAGAAGCTCCCACGTACGTTGGATGTAGTAGAAATTAATGTTATGTATCCGAAATAAGAATGCGGAATCCTGTGCGCATGACAGAATTGGGTACATCATCCTTGTCTGCGTGTTTTTGTTCTCGAACCCCGGTTCCTCGAAGTATTCTCAAGTCAAAAAATTGTGTGCTGGTACTATCATCAACTCAACAGGTGAAGCTTGTTTAACTGAATAGATCCTTGTAAGCAAGCAACTTTATGCAGCATGCTTAAAGACGTTTTCTAAAATTAATGCCAGAAAACATTATTGTTGCCTTCTTGTATCTGCATATTCTTCCATCGATTGCTGCACAGATGACTGCAAGAGCTCTTCTTACTCCAACTAAGGTCGTTCAATAAGTATAGCAAGATGTCAAGTGTAGTATTATTTATAGTGGATTTTTGGTCAAAAGATCAGCTTGGCCAGCTGGTCATTCTACCAAAAGTAGCCTGAAATTATCTATTGATAACATGATATAGCCATCCTACCCTATGTGAAGCGTCGAGTTCTGTTTAACTGTGCTAGTGATACTTAGATTTAAATTGATAGTGACTGTGTGTTAGTAAATATGCCAGATCAAAGTGCACGTTTCAGCTATGAGGGAAACTGGTCACTGATCTCTGACAGACGTTGCTCGTCTCACAGCAGAACTGCTAAGAACGAATCATTTATCTTCAAAATTAATTTGTGATCCTGTGTTCTTTTATAATTCGAAGATGACCATAGATAATACAAAGAGTATTGATTGATTGTTTTATCGCCCTGCATACAGTATGAAAGTGACCGCATTATCTGCGATATCTTGCAGGATAGATAAGCTAAATAAAGCCACTGTTGATAAGCTTATAACCTCAGGAGAATAAGTATCGCTGTGTACTTGTTGGAGAGTAACTTACAAACTTCGATCAGAGTTCGGTTATCGTCAGTAGGTCTCAGTTTTTTATTGTAAGCTCATGCACGAGCTCAAGAAATAAGTGTAAATGATGACACCTGGCGAAGCTATCTGCTTTGTCCTTTAACGGAAAACGCAAAATTGCGCGTAGTTGGCTTCCAGCAGTCTTTGCTGTTGTTTCTTAAGCCCAACGATATGTTGTCCATTATTTTTAATTGTGATGGATCTTGTCTTTGTTTATGACCTGCGTAATATTCACATTTATTGCTTCCAATAAGCCACAATTGCTTTGTGTACTCCACACTTTTACTCACGGAGGTCTAACAAATGGTAAAAGACGATCCTTCTACCGTTTAGCGCGGGAGCGATTCTATATTTGTTAGAGTGCTATAACCTCTATTGTGGCCTCTGTTAAGTTTTGTGTATGAGACTCGATGTCCATTTTTAATCATTCGACTAATAAGGTGAATTGTTTCTTTTAATACTATCAGGATTGGCCTGTGACACTAGGAACGCTTGGTTATCCTGTTGATTAGCGGTAATTACAGTGATAAATTAAGATTGTGCGGGATATTTAAAAGTATAACGATAGATCATGGCTAAAATTTAACTGTGACAACTGCATTAGGCTCTCGAATATTGCTATTAGCAGCTTGGTTATGGAGAATTTTAGTTTTTCAGCATCACAGACAATACCTTACCACAAGGCGCAGTGCCATAATTCATATAGATGGGGTCTGTGACATGTCATCGTACTCAGATCTTTCACATTTCGGTAATAATGGTTATCTTATGTTCAGGACGCAAGAGCGTACCACGGTCCTTTTCTCGTTATAATCCACTTGAGATTCTGCTTCATGCGGTCGCCGATATTCTATCCGAATACTTTTGAACTGTAAACGGATTCAGATATCCAACACGCCTTCAAGAAAGCCAATGCCTCTGCTGGGCCACTTGAATTTTCAGTTAATTGTGCAGAACAGCGTCTGGACCACCATCAGAGCCCTTCACAACGTCTCGTTACTACTCGTTTTCTTAGGATTCATGGTGACAGCAGACAGATTGTCTTCTGCGTAATATGTCAAACTTATTAGACCTACTGCAGTTGTATTCTATGAATTGTGCAAACCAATATGATATCGCACATTTATTCGCCTGAGAACAAAATATAAGGTCTTCAATTTAAGTCGACTATAGGTCCTCATTTTAACTCATTTGTTCGACTTTTGCTACCAGCATTTGGTCAGCTTTGTAAATCAATTTGTTTACTCTGATTTGTTTAGTTCACTACCGGCTAAGTGTCGGAAAACAGGAATCTGGAGCAAAGGGACTCAGCATAACAGTTATATTGTGATAAATTAAAGGTAGATTACATTTAGTCTGTAAACTTTACAAGACATTTGCTGACAATCGTACATCAGACTATGTTCAACACTACCTTAACGTTTCTAATTCATTGGAAGCAGCATCGAAACGTAACTACGTCTCAGGTCCCACGTATTAGCATCTGTCGTTCTAGAGATGATGCT
>JAQBSW010010152.1:0-25589 GCA_029291075.1 Eudiplozoon nipponicum
TAAACACCAACTCTGCATTAACAAACATTACATAGTTTAAATTATTATTTTTTTTAATTTAATGATAAAATGGTGGTCGATTCAAAACAATCGTGCTTAGTCCAATGCTTTAATCTCTGGCTTCGTCATAAAAATTGTCAGACTTATATGTGGCCGCTTGCACGTTTTTGAGCTTTTTAGGTAACCTGCACAAAAAGTGGAGATTACGCCGCATTATGTCCTGGGGCATGACTTTATGCTTTTAAAACAGACAAACACACACACGCACACACACAAACATGATGTACTCCTATTCCACGAGCTTAATTACTATCATAATTATAAGGGGTGCGTTATTTCCTCAGCACGAGGACAATATTTTTTAAGGCAAAAACAATGGACTCAACCTTTTATACTTTATTGACAGCTGATTTTCAATTCTTGAGCTAACTACGTAATTTAATCTAAAAACCGTGTAAGCTAGAGAAGCATCTATAAATAGCGTTTTGATTAAAGAACATTTTTTCAGAACCAATAAAGCACTGGAGGCAGAGCTGAAAGAAAATTTTAATTTTTTTCTAATTGAGTAAACTTGGCACACATAACAATAAATGAACAAATAAGGTCCTAGGCCTTTTGAAAGTTTAAGAATATAAACAGACACAAAAATGATTATGCTGCTCTGTCGCATATAGTTACAAATAAAATTTCTGAAGCAAATAAAGTCACAAGAACAAAAGTTAATCTCAACCACACCAAAGTTATTTGAATTATATATTTAGTTCATTCTGAATTTTAAATTATCTACTACTAGTATATGTTTCGACATTAATCTCTCTTTAAATTTATATGTGCATAATTTCGCATTGTGAAAAAAAAATAAATAGGGAAAGTTTATAATGTTTAAATCAAAATGTCGAAACAAAAGTTATAAACGAAATGCGTAGGGGTTTCGGACAGATATTCCGAAAGTAAGCAAAATAAGCCTGTGCAAATTAGTTTGCATCTTTCGTTCATGCTGATTTCGACTCATCGTACCGGTCCCAATTTAATTAGCTTTTGCATCAACGACAGCCAATAATGCTAATCCTCCCAGGCATGAAATATAGAAATTCTTGGAGAACGATTACAAATTATTTGGAATCGCACGTTCATAGCTGTAAATTAACAAGCATTCTCGAAACAGTAACATTTTTGTCCTTGATTATTTTACACGGCCAAAGCTATTCATGCTATTTACTTATTTCCTCTCGCAATATCCTCTACTTGTCCACAATTATCTCCGACTACATTTCACAATTAACTCTCAGTAATTCATTTTATGTTTATCGTTTCGACAATTTTAGTTGAGCATTGTTTCTGGCTATATTTTTGGACGTGCAAAATGCCGTAGACATATCGCGGAATAACAAGAATGACCAAATATGCAATTAAATAAACTATGTATTTTATCAAAATATAATTATATCGCCTGATGTGTTATCGTTAATAATTTATTTTAAATATATAAATATAATAAAACGAGGGTAAATTTAACCACAAAATGTCTTTATATATATAGTATATATATATATATATATATATATATATATATATATATATATATGTATATATATATATATATATATATATATATATATGTAATGTCCATGCCTTTTAATATTACACAGTATATTTATAATTAGGAAGAAAGAACACACTTAATAACAAAGTGGATAAAGGCCATTTATTTCGTGAATACTAATCATCTCTTTTACAATCATACATATTTATACATTTTGGGTTTTCAATTGATTATGCTGGTGGTAACAAATCTGAGTATTTTTTACTTCTATTTCTTGTTTTGGCTAGTTAGTAAGTGTGTATGCGTTTGTGTTTGTGTGTGTGTGTGTGTTTGCATGTAAATGTCATTCTCGCAGTATTGCATAGTGATGTCTGAGATCTGGTCATTATTCTTTTGATGGCTAGAGAAATAACCATTTGTGCGCATTGTTCACTGTTACATGTACGAGTGCTATTTTTCCCAGTGTAGTTGATCGTTTCACCTTGTTGCGTAAAGTTATCATTTCCACATGGTAACAGCGCCAGTGTGGATTGCAGTGTTAAACGCTCATATTGTTTGGAAACTTCTGTCACCCTATGCGCCTCTGTTATTTCCACTTCAGTTTGTTGCCAATCTGATTGTATGTTTGTTGACTCTAGTCGAGGGGCCTGTTTGTTCTTGATTGACAATGGCAGATTGAAAATATTGAATTTTGTTATTCTGCCACAAAGCAAAATCAGAAAAATTATTATTTATTTATGAAGCCCTTTATATAAAACAACAAGCACCTGACCTTTATATTTAATAGTTTCATCAACATGATATTCTAATCGACTGGCCAAGAGTAACAAAATTCAACAACAATCTACCAGTATCCCATCAAGAACAAACAGGCCCTCGACTAGAATCAACAAACATACAATCGGATTGGCAACAAACTGAAGTGGAAATAACAGAGGCGCATACAGTGACAGAAGTTTCCAAACAATATGAGCGTTTAACACTGTAATCCACACTGGCGCTGTTACCATGTGGAAATTATAAATTTGCGCAACAAGGTGAAACGATCAACTACACTGGGAAAAATAGCACTCGTACATGTAACAGTGACCAATGCGCACAAATGGTTAGTTCTCAAGCCATCAAAACAATAATGACCAGATCTCAGACATCACTTTGCAATACTGCGAGAATGACATTTACATGCAAACACGCATACACACAAACACAAACGCATACACACTTACCAACTAGCCAAAACAAGAAACAGAAGTAAAAACGAGTCAGATTTGTTACCACTAGCATAATCAATTGAAAACCCAAAATGTATAAATATGTATGATTGTATAAGCGATGATTAGTATTCACGAAATAAATGGCCTTTATCCACTTTGTTATTAATGTGTTCTTTCTTCCTAATTATATATATATATATATATATATATATATATATATATATATATATATATATATATATATATATATATATATTCATATACATATAAATCTCGAGGACGCAACATTTATTGTACAGATATTTTAAATTCCATCACAAATATTTTAATATGTTTGTGTGTTTAAATAAATTAAACAAGCGTTAGTCGGAATTGTTGATTCTCATTGTTTTCACACTCGCCGAACACAGAGCAGGAACTTCGCAGTGGCTGCAAGATTAAAGCGAGATTTAATTAAAACTAAGTTATTTTTATATACTTTCTAATACCCACCTATGAATATTCTTGTACTTGCGATATGCGATCTTATTAAATAACGGCTGAACATTAGAGAAAACTTGCAATTTTTTTATCGAAATATTTCCTTGTCAAAATAATCAATTATTCCTACAGTTTGAGCACGAAATACCTGATTGAATTAAAGCTATTGCGTGTCAATATTCTATTGTTAATTGTACAAATAATGAAATTATCTTTAGGGAATTACACAAATATCAATAAATCTGGATTACTATATTGAATTCGAACTTGTTCAGTTTGCTAAACTAAACTTTCATCATTTAACAAATAATTAGTAGTAGATTTATCGAATATTTTAAGGCAATACTTGAGGACACTTTTCTGATGTGTGGTTTCAAAAAGCGCAAAAAAATTATTTAGATTTATTAATTAAAATATATGCCACTGCGCACAAAAACATTTACCTCCGTGTCGGTATTTCATTTAGATTTCACTAATTAACTCTGGATTTAAGGCATATATAACATATTCTATTTTGCATTACGCCATTGTCTTTGCACGCTATTCTGAAACACAGTATATGTTTAATTGTACTTTCCATGCATAAGCATTACGCAACCATATTGTTTTTATCTCAGACTAACTATTTTTAATTTTATGCGAACAAATTCGTTTTCATATTATTTTACTACTTTAACTGGATGTCAGGTGGCACGTTCACATTTGATGCAACCTTTATTTAGTCCTTTTTGTCAATTATACAAAATTGTAAGAAATATTATATAATGATGTCGATTGTGAAACATGTATAAAACAAACATACACACAAATATATATTTTTAATTATGAAGAAAGAACACATTTATAACAAAGTGGGTAAAAAATTTTAAAAAGTAAAAGAATTAATAACAAAATGGATAATGGCCATTTATTTCGAGACTACTAAACCTAATTTTACAATTTTATATTTATATACATCCTGGGTTTGCATTTGATTATGTATGTATAAATATTGAACTAACGAAGAAGCAATTGATTAACAGAATCCAGCAACATTTACCGCTGAGGTTGATTTAAAAGCTTGGCTTCGTCAGGAAGATCAGCTATTGTCGATCATATATTGGAAACGGGGCTAGCAGTCATTTTGACCATATTCTCAATTCCAAATAAATCAAAATCAGAAAAAGTATTATATATTTTTAAAGTCCATGAGATAAAACAACAAAACATGACCTAAATATTGAAAAGTTTCATCAACATGATATTCTAATCGACTGGCCACGAATCACAAAACCCAGCAACAATTTACTAGCATCCAGGCAAGGTCAAACACCTCCTCGACTAGACTCAACAAACATTCGATCGGATTGGCAACACACAGAGAGGGGTAAAGGAGCTGCACATACGGAGACAGAAATTTCGATAGAATATGAGCATTTAACACACCAATCCGCATCTGTGATGTTATCAAATGGAGAGAGCAAAATTGCGCAAAAAGGGGAATCGCATAACTACACTCGGGAAAATAACACTCGTACAAGTAACAGCGAACAATGTGAACAATTGGCTAACTCTCAGGCCATCAATACAAGTATGACCAGATCTCAGACAAAACTTTGCAAGACCTATACATGCAATCAGGCACACACATAGACAGATACGCATGCACACTTACTAATCAGGCCAAATAAGAAAGAGAAATGAAACCGAGTCAGATTTGTTGCCAACCACATAAACAAATGGAAACCCAAGATGTATATAAATAAAATATTGTAAATTGAACTTTAGAGGAGACTAAATAAATGTAATATTATTCGTTTGGTTATTGACATTATCTTCCTAATTTGAATATACTATGATATATATATATATATATATATATATATCCATGCCTTAATTTTGCATACAGTATATTTCTAATTAGGAAAAAAATACATTAATAACAAAGTGGATAAAGGCAATTTATTTCGTGATTATTAATCATCGCTATACAACCATTCATTTATATACATTCTGGGTTTTCACTAGCATAATCAATTGAAAACCCAGAATCTAATGAGCATCATCATAGTACGACAGCAATCTGACTAGCGAAGATCGATCTGCAGTGCATATATATATATGTGAGAGTCGCATAACTAATTTTGCTTTCCAGATATATGCAACGCGGGTTGATCCTCGCTAGTCAGTTTGCCGTTGTACTCTGATGATGATCATGGAAGGTCTAAACGCATCAGTGTGCGCGACTGGCAGTAGTTTTGCTATGTTGTTTGAAGATTGGTAAAACAAAATGGGATTGGTGTTTACTTTAAGCTCGCAAATTTTATTTAAAGATGTTTAAATATAGTCTTGTTTATGGTTGACATGAACGCTTAAGTTGGGCGCTTAAGTAATGCAGAATTTCATTTAAGTGGAAGACACACATTAAGCTCATTGCACAACGATAATTGTGAACAACAGTTGGATAGCTTTGTGGAACATATGTCTAATATAAGTAGGACGAACTTCAGAAGTAGTGTAAGACGTTGCGCTACATGACATCATGCAGATTCCGGACAACGGTAGACTGTAGTAGATCATGTGGCAATTAATTATAAATACTATTTTTCCATCCAGGATCGTCGTTTATTTTGGATCACTTATGATGATTCGAAGGACGCGATTGTCCGTTGTACACAATCACTTAGTTTTGGGAATTTACATAAGAATAAACCCCAAATAGATTTAAGTAAAAAACTAAATGTTCTTGACGACGAAGATTCTAGTTTTCTTTGAACGAAGATATGTTCCATTATGCACAATGGAGGTACTACTGCATGTAATATTTAGGATCCTGAGTAATTAATCATTGGGTCTCTGTAAAATCTATGGAGCTTCTTGAAACTGGACGCCAAATTTCAGCTAGCTCAGCGTATAATAATACTCGCAGTAATAAATGACGCCAACATAAGGCGGTCTAAAATTCGACCTCGAATGCTTTTGGATCGGAAAGACTGAAGAGATGAAAGAAATGTTCGCATCAGATAATAGCCGATATTTGTTTCAGCTTATCCGCGCAACAGGTGCGATAAAATTAAAAATTAGCGAAACCATAAATAATTGTAACAACCACCTCTTAGCAGATAAAATATCGCCTTGATAGGTGAAGTGAATACCTCAACGAACAATTTCCTTGGGCACTTTGGTCAGTCCGGATCCACGAATGAATATCTGTATTAACAGAATAGAACGTTAATCTCAAACATTCGTCAGAGTTAGGAATACGAAATGCAATTCTATTTCTTAAACGTCGCAAAGTAGCATGCCCCGAGGATTTGCCTATGATCTTATTTAAGAATGGAGGCGATATAATTTCTGGAGTGTTGATTAACCTTTTTTGTACTATCTGGAATGTAGAGACCGTGCTGTGAACTTGGAGTGAGTCAACTTTTGTTTCTATCTGTATAAAGGGCAGTTTTATCTAGTGTGATAACCATCGTAGTATAATTATGACTCTACTCGTATCTATGTCATTTGCTTTGATTATCTTGCGCCGTCTTTGCACTTCGCGTGAATCACATACTTAGTAGGCCAATCCGGATTCCGGTCAAAACTTGTTTGTATGGATAATATTTTTACCGTAATGCAAGTTCTTAAACAGCCACATTTTCATTGCTCTTAAACAAAAGCCGTCTTCCTTGTCTTTAATGGCGTGTTAGACTCAGTGGATCCTAAAGTTCTAATCCATATTCTAACACAAATTGATGTGTTTACCAAAAAACTAAATATTATACGTGCTCTCGACGCAAACCCATTTGGGCGTCCAAAAATAGTAACGTCAAGAATTTCCACTTTCCCCATTTTCGTTAACTTTTCTAATAGATTCTGTTATGAGCAAAACGCTTCAATACCTTCAGGATGCAGATTGATTAGTCGATCTTGACCATGATGACGTTTTCCTATTATTGTTCAACATCGATATTCTGCTCAGGCCAACTTGAATAGATTAACAGAAGTTTTTCCGTTATTCGGTATGAATATCTTACCATCTAAATGAAAGATAATTTTACAAGACAACCTACCACTCACTCCAACACTGCGACCGCAGATTGAAGTTCTGGACATAGTTGACAGGTTTATATAAATTGGCACCTCCATTAATACCTCAGACAATAAGTTTGACAAGGGGATAAATAAAATCGCAAAAGCTAGAATAACCTTCTCCACATTCGAAATTTGTAAAGAAACTCGTGTATTTGACTCTGCCATAAATGTCGTGTTCGTAATGAATCTGTACATGTAGTTTAATTATACGCCTTAGAAACATCGCGCATTAAAGTTAATAAGTTAGAGGCTTACAAACGATTAAGAAACGTAACACACATAGGCTACCAAAAACGAATAACCCATGCCGACATCCGTAGACGTATTTTTCGATCGACCAACAAGTGCACCGCACTGGAAAAATGTATAACGTTCCATCAACTTTTTTCTCTCGGTCATGTTTTGCATATTCCCTCAATTCGATTGACAAGTAGTGCTTGATTCTCGCTCTCAGCGCCAGATTCGCGTAAGAAACAAAGTATAGAGATATGCTTCAAGCAAAACGCACGGGGTGGCTCACTGGTTAGAGCACCAGATTCTGAAGCAGACGTGAACAGGTTCGAGCCCTGTCCGCAACAAATTCTGGTCAGTGCATGACTAGTTCCCAATAAGGACGAAACCAGTCTAGTGAAAGAATTGTCTTTTCTACACTACACAATTCTTAGTTTATACTGATATATGTAAGTACTTAATGGGTCAGGTTTTTATATCAAGTTCGCAAACTTGATTATAGTAAATTTTATCACCACCCGCGCAACCAATGTTCGTTTAAATATATAAATTTTCATTTCAATACCACTTCTCCATGTAGTGTGGTGTCTGTTCAGTAATGACAGATTTGGGATGGTTAGTTGGAACTTTTGGTCACAATGGATGTCATATAAGCTATAACCTTTAAAGGGAAAAACTAACGGAGTTACATTAATTAGTATGTAACTGAAAATTGTTTGTATTTTGCGGCGGGGTGGCTCAGGGTCAAGAGCACCAGATACCAAGGCATACGTGCCCAGGTTCGAGCCCTGTCCGCGGCAAATTCTGGCCACTACATGATGTGTTCCCAATAAGAACGAAACCAGTCTAGCTGAAGAATTGTCTTTTCTACACTATACAATTTTTAGTTTATACTAACTAATGTATGTACATAATGGGCAAGGTGTTTATATCAAGATCACAACCTTGATTATAGTAGACGTCTGATAGTTTTAACCAGCCGCAACACCTAATTCTGAAATAATATGATTTTTTATTCTTTGAAACGTCTGCACTTCTAATATTTCTTTGCTTTAAACTATTACATCTTACCATTTAGCTGACTACGATTTAGATCCCGTTACGGGATTACGAAGTCCATCAAACTCGAGTGATCTGTCGCATGGATCGCATAATGGTGGTGACGAAAGCGGCCGAAACAAAGGTAGCAATGCTGGAGATCCAAGTGGGCAAAAACAGACTGAGAACGGCGAGGAGGATGACGATTTTGAGCACCATGCAGCCGTTATCGTTGGTCTGCTAGGCTTTTGTGCTATATGCGGAATTGCGTCAGCCAGTTTAACGTTTGTACGTCGCGCCAAAGAGAAACGGCAACAAATTGGCAAAGTGATAGAGGTTGAATCGGAGTTGGGCAGCACAACTATCTTCGGCAGTACCTCGATAACACCAACAACAACAACAACAACAACAACAACAACAACAACAACGAATCCAGCCAAATCAACTATTACACCAACAATGTCAACATCAACTACTACGAAAATTAGCGACTGCACAATGAAAAAATCAGAACAAAGCATAAATACCATTAATGGATCTACTTTAAAATAGTTGAGTGGTCGTTATTGAATAAATACCTAGCACAAATAATGCAATAACAAGGAAAATACGTTACAGAATCCAGCAATAAGTATATTTTTTTGAAATCACAAATAGCGGAAGATTTTTTAATCTACAATTATAGCAAAAGAAAACAGAATATTCAATTAAAAATTTAAGAAATAAAAAACATTTATTTTTTCTCCAAAATAACTAAATTTAAATAATGTTTTCGAAATTAACGAGGGTAAAATGCACTAAGATATATGCATAAAATATGATTAGTTTGAAAGTAGAAATAAAAATAATTTGGATTTATGGAAAATTAGTAACGTAGTAAAGTATATAGATAGTTTGATAGTTCATATAGGTATGACATTACAGAAAATTAGACAGAAATTCAATTAGTTAGATAATCATACTTCAATATCAGGGATTGCGTATCTAGAAGAAACGTTTGTCCAAATAGGCCCAGAGGTTTTTGTCCAAAACAACAAAAACATATGGCGAAATCTCACGTTTGTTTTGCAGAGAAATGTTGTATGGAAGACTTTACTTGCGCATTACCAAAATAAGCGCATGAGGGAGTCTACCGTCGAATTGACCTACAGTTCTTGTCAAAAAACTTAGTGGGTTTCAGGCGCAGTGAAATTTCCTTTTGACGAATCGCCAGTGAGCACTAAACGCTTGTGTACATATGATTATATCTTTATTCAAACTGATTTTGACATTTTATTCTGGTCCAATTAGAACTATATTTAAACTAATACCTAATGATTCATTACGCATAGATTATTTGACTTCAATCACGAATATGAAATATAATTGGACTGTTTTTTACGGAGAACTAATGTATATCCAATTGCGTATTAGTTTCTGTGCACCTAGTAAAAAATTAAATAAAATAATACAAGAAGGGTAATCCAAATTCAGCATGAACGAAAGGTGCAATCTTATGTGCACATTTGTTTCATGCTTACTGGCGACTCGTTAATTTTCGGCATCCCGTTGGTACCATGTACCGACTTGGCAACAATAATTTTGGTACCGTTTATATTTTCGGTACAATAGTGTTGGTATCGGGAGCTGACACAATAGCTATAGTGTTGGTACCCTTTACAGACCTGGTATATATATATTTCATATAGTGAGTTGTCTTTGAAGTCGCATTGTCGAAGTCTTTATATGAAGTTAACTTCGCTACTGCCGGTTTACACAATCCTATAGGTGCTTGTACCGTCCTATTTTCCCGCATTCCTCACCCAATTCTATAGTGGGTAAAGTGCGTAAAACCTGATCCTACTGAGGTTTCGCCAGAAAGCACGAAACAAATGTAAACTAGATTATAATTTCCATTCAAGCTATCTTTGTTTTATCCTTCTGATCATATATGAATTATTTTGTTAATAGGTGCGTAACAAATAATACACAAGAGCTCGGAGTTAGTTTGCTTCAATTTGGAATTTAATTTTATTTGTGGGATGAACGTGTATCGATTCGTAGATACATAGTTATGGAGATATGCCAAAAGAACTTTCTGGTCTGTTTTAATTGACGTCTCATAGCCAGTTAATCATCTTCTCGTCGTCTATCTAACCTTTTGAATTTGCCCTTTCAATGACTTCAGTCGGATAATTTTTCTTTGGCAGTGTTTTCTCTTGAAAATACCCTTTTCTGATAGCCCCTTGCCGACGACCTGAGAACAGAGGACGACTGTGAAACATTACTTCTTAATCACGGCACAGCGTATAGATATTTTGCTGGTCCCACTCATAGGGATGTTGAATTTGAGGGGCTCTATGTCCATGTTGGTGATATGGTCTGGCTTTTCGTTAATCTTGATCTTGCGGTATGGTTGGATTTGTCATCGTAATCCGGTGACAGCTGCAGCGGGATTCTAGCTTTCGTCAGATAGAAGAGATGGCATCACGAATGGCCTCCTCTAAAATCGATGTTCGTCATGTCACATGCCATACCTTTCGCCTTGAGTAGATGTTGAGCCTGTAGAAATCCACAATTCGAGTTTGTCCTCTAGCTGTACCATCTCGCTTTGTTCCCTCAGATATTCCTCTTGGTCTTCGTTAATTGACGCACGTCGTTTTTTGCTTCCTCTACCTCCATAGTATTGAGAAGATTATATTGAATTCCTGCTTGGCTGCTCCGTTTCCGTGCAATTTCGAGTGATTGATGGCCTTGAGCATCAATTCTAACTCGTATGCATGTCTCATCATTGGAGCCATATTAAGACATTCATATTAGTTAAGCTAATTTGCTTAAGCAACACTAAAAGGTGTTACCATCACTTGGGAAATAACTGATTTGTCACTTGTCAAACTTTTATATGTTTGAGGAAAGCTGCGCAACAATGTAGCTCATAAATCCACCAAAATTCGGCAGCTCACAATCCCTGTAAAAATAATCTATGCACGACTACTAGGGATCAGAGTCCAAATTCTTATTTGCCCTAACTTATACTAAACAAATTTATTGCTTATAACAATAAATTGCAAATATTTCAATACAAGTATTTTACTAGGTGTGAGCACGAAACTCAATTTGTCTTTGATATGCATGGCTAATTTTTTTTAATTGTTAACTCCATTCGTGCAATCGACGACTTCCTCATTGTGTAACTTCAATATTTATTAAATGCTACTACAAATTCTAACCATCTTAGCAAGTTCCGCCGTATATTTTCGGATGCATTTTAATAAAGTTCCCTTTAATATTTTAATAGTGAAAATCTGAACAGTTCCACCTTGGCATTGAACAGAAGAAGAGAGAAGGAAAATCCTAGACGCGCAGAAACTTCTTTTATTGATAGAAATAAAATACCAACGAAACAGGACTCTTTACATCAGTTGGGCTGCAATATTCGTCATATAGAATATGGTAAAGATAACAATGGAAATACAAACGACGAAGTCGGTGTCAGGGCATGCGTTAACGACGTGTTTGCAACAGAAATGACGAGTCCACCGAATGACTTTGACGACGATGACGAAGAAGAAGAAGAAGAAGAAGAGGATGATGATGATGATGATGATAGAAGTGGCTTGCTCAAGAGTGTGGAATCTTCATTATTGACCTCAACAATAGCGGTGGATACGGAAAACAAATTTTCTACCGCGAGTGAAATCTCGCGTCATAGGAACAGAAAGTCTTCAAGTTATGTCACAGGCCCCTGCGTCAGTAATAGATCGTCACCTATGCATAATGAAATCAATCGCCATTGTGGACGACAGCAGCGCACGGAGCACATTGTATCAGAAGGTGATTAAAAACAGCAATAATTAGCTACTTCTTGAGTTTCGTTATAAGGGACATTTACTTATAATAACAAAAACTTGGTGGAGATTTAAAGAAAGTCAACTGGAGTACAAGCTAGATTATAGATTAGGAGGATATTTCGCAAGGACAGCAATAACATAAATTGAATCCAATTTACGCGTTCTTTGAGGTCAACGAAGACTTCTACGTGGGAGTAAATAATACAGTTAAAATCAAACCTAAAATTGGTCAACAATGTTTCTGCCTGTATGTATTAAGTCTTGCGAACCTGCTAACAAATTAGTTCAGTTGTGACCAGAAGGATAAACCAAAGACAGCATGAACGGAAGGTATAATCTTATGCACATTCGTTTCGTGCTTACTGGCGACTCATCAGTAGGAGCTGGTTTTACGCCCTTTAACCACTATATATTTGGGTTAGGTACAGTCATACTATCCAACATTCCTCACCCAAATAAATAGTGGTTAAATGGCGTAATACCGGCTCCTACTGATGCTTTGCCAGTAAGCACCAAACGAATTTGCATGAGATTATATTTCCCGTTCATGCTGTCTTTGGTTTATCCTTCTAGTCACAACTGAACTAATTTGTTACTAGGTTCACAACACCTAATACATACTTACATATATTTTGGTTCTCCGCAAAAAACAGTATTTAAATGTTTCTGCTTGTTTGTCTCCAATTATTTGACTAACTGCGCAACGGGTCCAAAGTGTAGAATTGCTACCTACTGATGAGCAACCAGTGAAAACTGACGCAAGCGAGAAACAGCGAACACATGTTGTTGTTGTTATTTAATTTCGCATGCCCTTTACAGATTCACTTATTATTAGATACCCCATGGTTTAACCTTGCGAGCAAATTCTTTTTTTCTCGTGTACAAGTTAGAACGGAAAATATATTATACTTAGCCTTAAATGGAGCATTAAACATTTATTTCGAGTGTTATCAATTGACAACAATTATACGTAGAAATCAATCAACGTGATCATTTAATCATTCTAGTTGAAGAAGCGCACAATTTTTTGGATGTAAGAAACCATTCAACGAATTTCTCAGATGAGATTGCACTAGTAATTTCTAAGGTTCTGTTATATTGGAATAATATTTTTTAGGATTTTATTCATTCAAATTTGTGCTTGAGCAAAAATATAAATGAAGGTTAATTAAGTTACACGATTTAGGCTTCAAATTTTGCTACAATATGTAATAAAATTAACAGTACAAATTTTTAACGTGACAAGCTAGCACAAAATAATATGGATTTCGGATTTAATGCTTCGTTTAAAGTCAGCACGTTCAAAGCAGAATTCTGTTTTCCTTACTTCATTCTAACTTGTTTGGTGCATTCAGACACGTTTATGTAATCCTGTTTAGTCAAATTTTCGAGCACATAAAGTACACAACAATTTAAAAAATCTGAAATTTAACATTTTATTTAAATGGATTCAGTAACGCTTGTTTTTAAATCAATTAAAGATACTTTATTACACGAACAGAAATTATAATAACAATAATAACAAAAACATTAATAATAATAATAATAATAGAATAAAAACAAATATTATGATAAATTGTATTGATATTAATCAATCTTTGTTCAATTGGTCACATAACTGGTGTAGGTAAAACATGATATTATTATTAATTCATGTCAACACCAGATTCCTCATTACATCAGAGCATTCTTTTCAGGTAGTCTTTCCAATTTGTATGTAAAAATCTAGCATGTTTGATTCTAGAATAAGCATTTTATAGTGCAAAAAAGGCAATTGATGCAATAGTCCAAATTCGTCCTTATTGGGAACTCATCAATCACTGTCCAGAATTTGCCGCGGACAGGGATGGAACCTGGACACGTCTAATTTGGAACCTAGTACCCTAACCACTGAGCCACCCTGCCGCACAATGCACTCAATTTTCAGTTATATATCAGCTAATTTTTCTTGGTTATTATTTCTTTTTCTTATGAAATTCCTTTAAACCTAAAGTACCATACAACCATCCCCAATATTTCATTATATAACCGAAAAAACACTATATGCGGAGGTGGTATTGAATTGAAAATTTATATAATTAAATGAAATTTTTTGCGCAAGCGGCGCTAATTACTTTAATCAAGCTAACAATCTTGAAATAAACAGACAATTAGGATGAATCCTGTCTAACGAATGAACTGCCTTCTCTAGACCATACAATGCTTAGTTTATACTGACAAATGTATCTAAATAATGGGTCTGTTTTTTATATCAAGTTCGCAAGCTTGATTAAATTAATTGTTTTCACCGCGCGCACAACCAATGTTCATTTAATTCCATAAATATTCAGTTGAATACCACTTATTCTTGTAGTTTGGTATCTGTTCTGTAATGACAGATTGCGGATGGTTATTTGGAAATTTATCTCTCAAGGCATGTCCTATGGACACCACATATATGAAAGACTAACCAAGAAACATTTGTAACTATTCAACAAAAAATTGTGTTTAGTGTGCTGCAGGGTGTCTAAGTGATTAGAGTAGCAGATTCCGAAACAGACGTGCCCAGATTAGAATCCTGTCCTCTGCAAATTCTGCGCAGTACGCGGCGAGATCCCATTAAGTACGAAACCGAACTATTGGTTGAATTTCCATTTCTGCTTAATTTATAAAGACAAATTTATTTACATAATGAAGGAGGTTGTTATATCGCGATTAGAACCTTGATTAAATTAATTGTTATCACCATTCGCACAACAAATTTTCATTTAAACGAACGTTGATTGCGCGGGCGGTGAAAACAATTATTATAATCAAGGTTCCAGTCTTGATATAAGCACCTGACCCATTAATAAATTTACACATGCCAGTATGAACTAATAATTGTATAATGTAGAAAACCGTTAGACCGGTTTCGTCATTATTGGAAACTCATCGTTTACTGGCCAGAATTTGCCGCGGACAGGGCTCGAACCTGGGCACGTCTGCTTCGGAACCTGATGCTCTAACAACTGAGCCACCCTGTCGCACACTAATCTATACGCGATTTTCAGTTATATACTAACTTATGTAACTATATAATTCTCAGTTTATACTGACATATGTAAGTAATTAATGGGTCAGGTGCTTACATCAAGACAGCAACATTGAATATAAAAATTGTTATCATCGCCCGCGCAACCCATTTTCGTTTATTTATATAATTGTTATTTTCAATACCACTTCTCCATGTAGTGTGGTGTCTGTTCAGTAATGACAGATTTTGGATGGTTAGTTGGAACTTTGAGTCCAAATGGATACAATATTAGCTCCATCTAAAGGTAAAATAGACTAACCAAGTTACATTAATTAGTATATAACTGAAAATTGGATGTACTGTAGTGTGTGACAGGATGGTTCAGTGGTTAGAGCACCAAATTCGGTAGCAGATGTGCCCAGGTTTGAGCCCTCTCCGCGGCAAATACTGGCCAGTGCACAATGAGTTCCCAATAATGAAGAAACCAGTCCACTGGATGAATTGCCTTTTCTACACTATATAATTCTTAGTTTATACTGGCATATGTAAGTAATTAATGGGTCATGTGCCCATATCAAGACTGCTACTTTGATTATAATAAATGTTCATTTAATTGTAATGACATGTTTGATCCTATCTTGGATAACTTCATTGCTTGGCCTAAAACTTTATAGTATTGCAAAAGTCTATAAGCACTAATGGCATTAAATTTGTTATGCGAAACGGCCGAGAGATTGGCGATAAATACATTCCTTTTAGTGTTCATAATATTGTACCACTTATATTGAAATCAGATTTAACTATTTCGAAAATGAGACGATTGCCTCAAATTCCTTATAAGAACACTACGTCCCAAAACACAATATAATACACAGAAAGATAAAGTTTCCAATCACACTAGCGCATGACTTGATATATCATTAAAATGCAAGTACCTCGTCTATGACATTTTCTTTGACTATACAATTGTAAATACTTGATTGCGCGGGTGGTGGTAGCATGATTCTTTAAATCACGTTTGCGAGTTTGAAGTAAACACCAAACCTATTGTATTTAACCAGTCTACGAACAACATAACAAAACTACCGCCAGCTGCAACGCACTGACGCGTTTCGACCTTCCATGATCATCATCCAGAGTACGACGTCAAACTGAATAGCGAGGATCAAACCGCATTGAATATATATGGAAATCAAATTTAGATATGCCACTCTCAATTATTTTTTATTTGTATTAGGAGAGAGAGAGATATATATATATATATATATATATATATATATATATATATATATATATATATAAGGAGTGTGTGTGTGTGTGTGTGTGTGTGTGCGAAAGTTACAAACAGCAAATTTTGTGGTGTCATAGAAATTATGCAGCCGAGATTTTCAGTCACGAAGAATGTATACAAGATTACTAGAGGTGAGAGCCGCTAAACTAATTTTGCTTTCCATATAAATGCAATAAAGGTTGATTCTCGCTAGCCAGTTTTTCATCGAACTCTGATGATGATCATGGATGGTCAAAACGCGTCAGTGCGATGCGACTGGCAGTAGTTTTGTTGTTGTTCGACAACTGGTTAAATACAATGAGCTTGGTGTTTACTTCAAGCTCGCAAATTTGATTTAAAGAACTGTTACCACCACCCGTGCAATCAATTATTGTTTAATTTTATTTTCAATATACATATGTGTGTGTGGCGAAAGCTAGAAAAAGCTCATTTTCGTGACTTTATAGAAGATGTGCAGCCGACATTTACAGTCACGTACAATTTATGCAAGACTACTTGTAGTGAAAACCGCATATCTAATTTTGCTATCCATTTATATGAAATACGGGTTGATCCTCGCTAGTCAGTTTACCGTCGTACTCTGATGATGATCATGGAAGGTCGAAACGCGTCAGTGCGTTGCGACTGGCGGTAGTTTTTGCTATGTTGTTTGACGACTGGTTAAATACAATGGGATTGGTGTTTACTTGAAGCTCGCAAACTTGATTTAAAGAATTGTTACACCCACCCGCGCAATCAATTATTGTTTTATTGTATTGCTTATATGTGTATATGTGGCGAAAGCTGCAAACAGTTCATGTTCGTGACTGCATAGAAATTGTGCAGCCGACATTTCCAGTCAAGTTCAATGTATGCAAGACTGCTAGAGGTGAGAGCCGCATATCTAAATTTGATTTCCATATATATTCAATGCGGTTTGATCCTCGATAGTCAGTTTTGCCGTCGTACTCTGATGATGATCATGGAAGGTCGAAACGCGTCAGTGCGTTGCAGCTGGCGGTAGTTTTGTTGTGTTGTTCGATGACTGGTTAAATACAATGGGATTGGTGTTTACTTCAAGCACGCAAACTTGATTTAAAGAATTTGTTACCACCACCCGCGCAATCAATTATTGTTTAAATTGTATCTGTCTTTATATGTATATGTGGCGAAAGCTGCAAACAGTTAATGTTCGTGAATGCATGGAAATTGTGCAGCTGACATTTCCAGTCAAGTTCAATGTATGCGAGACTGCTAGAGGTGAGAGCTTATCTAAATTTGATTTCCATGGATATTCACTGCGGTTTGATCCTCGATATCGCTTGCCGTCGTACTCTGATGATGATCATGGAAGGTCGAAACGCGTCAGTGCGTTGCAGCTGGCCGTAGTTTTGTTATGATGTTCGATGACTGGTTAAATACAATGGGATTGGTGTTTACTTCAGGCACGCAAACTTGATTTAAAGAATTGTTACCACCACCCGCGCAATCAATTATTGTTTAAATTGTCTTGCCTTAATATGTATATGTGGCGAAAGCTGCAAACAGTTAATGTTCGTGAATGCATGGAAATTGTGCAGCCGACATTTCCAGTCAAGTTCAATGTATGCGAGACTGCTAGATGTGAGAGCCGCATATCTAAATTTGATTTCCATGTATATTCACTGCGGTTTGATCCTCGATAGTCAGTTTGCCGTCGTACTCTGATGATGATCATGGAAGGTCGAAACGCGTCAGTGCGTTGCAGCTGGCGGTAGTTTTGTTATGTTGTTCGGATGACTGGTTAAATTCAATGGGATTGGTGTTTACCATAAGCACGTAAACTTGATTTAAAGAATTGTTACCACCACCCGCGCAATCAATTATTGTTTAAATTGTCTTGCCTTTATATGTATATGGCGAAAGCTGCAAACAGTTAATGTTCGTGAATGCATGGAAATTGTGCAGCCGGGACATTTCCAGTCAAGTTCAATAAGGTGAGACTGCTAGGAGGTGAGAGCCGCATATCTAAATTTGATTTCGCTGATATATTCACTGCGGTTTGATCCTCGATAGTCAGTTTGCCGTCGTACTCTGATGATGATCATGGAAGGTCGAAACGTCAGTGCGTTGCAGCTGGCGGTAGTTTTGTTATGTTGTTCGATGACTGGTTAAATACAATGGGATTGGTGTTTACTTCAAGCTCGCAAACTTGATTTAAAGCATTGTTACCACCACCCGCGCAATCAATTATTGTTTAAATTGTATTGCCTATATATGTATATGTGGCGAAAGCTGCAAACAGTTAATGTTCGTGACTGCATAGAAATTGTGCAGCCGACATTTCCAGTCAAGTTCAATGTATACGAGACTGCTAGAGGTGAGAGCCGCATATCTAAATTTGATTTCCATATATATTCAATGCGGTTTGATCCTCGATAGTCAATTTGCCGTCGTACTCTGATGATGATCATGGAAGGTCGAAACGCGTCAGTGCGTTGCGGCTGGCGGTAGTTTTGTTATGTTGTTCGATGACTGGTTAAATACAATGGGATTGGTGTTTACTTCAAGCTCGCAAACTTCATTTAAAGAATTGTTACTACTACCCGCGCAATCAATTATTGTTTAAATTGTCTTGCCTTATATGTATATGTGGCGAAAGTTGCAAACAGTTATCGTGAATGCATGGAAATTGTGCAGCTGATATCAGTCAGTTCAATGTATGCGACTGCTAGAGGAGAGCCGCATATCTAAATTTGATTTTATATATATATATATTCAATGCGGTTTGATCCGCGATAGTCAGTTTGCCGTCGTACTCTGATGATGATCATGGAAGGTCGAAACGCGTCAGTGCGTTGCAGCTGGCGGTAATTTTGTTATGTTGTTCGATGACTGGTTAAATACAATGGGATTGGTGTTTACCTCAAGCACGCAAACTTGATTTAAAGAATTGTTACCACCACCCGCGCAATCAATTATTGTTTAAATTGTATTGCCTATATATGTATATGTGGCGAAAGTTGCAAACAGTTAATGTTCGTGACTGCATAGAAATTGTGCAGCCGACATTTCCAGTCAAGTTCAATGTATGCAAGACTGCTAGAGATGAGAGCCGCATATCTAAATTTGATTTCCATATATATTCAATGCGGTTTGATCCCCGATAGTCAGTTTGCCGTCGTACTCTGATGATGATCATGGAAGGTCGAAACGCGTCAGTGCGTTGCGGCTGGCGATAGTTTTGTTATGTTGTTCGACAACTGGTTAAATACAATGGATTGGTGTTTACTTCAAATTCGCAAACTTGATTTAAAGAATTGTTACCACCACCCGCGCAATCAATTATTGTTTAAATGTCTTGCCTTTATATGTATATGGCGAAAGCTGCAAACAGTAAATGTTCGTGACTGCATAGAAATTGTGCAGCCGACAGTTCCAGTCAAAGTTCAATGTATGCAAGACTGCCAGAGGCGAGAGCCGCATATCTAAATTTGATTTCCATATATATTCAATGCGGTTTGATCCTCGATAGTCAGTTGCCGTCGTACTCTGATGATGATCATGGAAGGTCGAAACGCGTCAGTGCGTTGCAGCTGGCGGTGGTTTTGTTATGTTGTTCGACGACTGGTTAAATACAATGGGATTGGTGTTTACTTCAAGCACGCAAACTTGATTTAAAGAATTGTTACCACCACCCGCGCAAACAATTATTGTTAAATTGTATTGCCTATATATGTATATGTGGCGAAAGTTACAAACAGTTAATGTTCGTGACTGCATAGAAATTGTGCAGCCGACATTTCCAGTCAAGTTCAATGTATGCGAGACTTCTAGAGGTGAGAGCCGCATATCTAACATTGATTTCCATATATATTCAATGCGGTTTGATCCTCGATAGTCAGTTTTCCGTCGTACTGATGATGATCATGGAAGGTTGAAACGCGTCAGTGCGTTGCGGCTGGCGGTAGTTTGTTATGTTGTTCATTGACTGGTTGAATACAATGGGATTGGTGTTTTACTTCAAGCTCGCAAACTTGATTTAAAGAATTGTTACCACCACCCGCGCAATCAATTATTGTACGATAAAACACATTCCTAATTAGAAATATACTGTGTAATATTCGAAGGCAATGGACACACACACACACACACACACACACATATATATATATATATATATATATATATATATATATATATAATTTAAGTTTGTAAAAGTATTACCATAGGTACATTTATTCTTTTATGATTTTTGCGGATTTACTTTTGATTTATTTATTGTGTGCAAGGCTGATTTTGAAACCAATTAGTATTTATTCGCGGTAGTCTTGCGAAGTGGTGTCTGTTTAATCAAGTATTAACTTTTTGATGTGTGTATTTATGTTGTTAGGGTTGATTAGCATTGTTTATAATATTTATGTCAGGAATCTTGTACTGTTCTATCGATTTTTGGACGAAGAAATATTAAGTTGGTGTAAACGATGCTTCTTTCTAAGTGTCTTTAATGATTTTTAATTGTCAAATGAGATTTCGTGGCGTATTTTTCCAAATGGCCACATACACATTGGTGATATTCTTGACAGAATGCGACGGTTTGAACAAAAAATCCAATCTCATGTACACGTGTTTCGTGTTTACTGGTAAATCATTTTAAGGATTTAGCATACATCAAAAATCAACAAGAGCATTGGTCCAGTAATGTGGGACTGTTGACAGCCGCAATTTCCTCGGATATCTGTTTAGCTTGGGGTCTAGATACTCACTATGTGGGTGGCTCACTACGAAACATGTATTTAAAAGAAATCGTGCCTATTGTTCATATATACGAGTCATATCCTTCTTGTTCTATTTGATCTAACTTGATATATGTTATGCAACGTCCAATAAATAATTTCTTTATATTCAAATATTTTAGATTAGAATATTCTATTGACACTTCTATGGCCTTTTACTTTATATTTGTAACTAGGTGTGGTCCTATTCCTCGCATCGGGCGTGTATGCTTGGATTGTTCTGTATAAAAATAGTAGGGTGTGGTTGCTTGAAATATGAAACAAATTATGAGATGGATGTCGGGGATTAGTGAGAAATCAAACACCATGACAATATTTATATGTTTTATCTAAATTCTGCTACTAAATCTATTTATTCAAAGATTAATAATATATATTTGGTAAACATGTAGAATTATATATATATATATATATATATATATATATATTATGCAATTTGATCATCGGTGCATCTCGACTATCTTCTACTGAAGCATGAAAATAATGTAAAATTCAAAATATATTTGAAAACTAGGACCCTCTTTTACCACAGGTACAAATTGATCAGCGAATTATATTAATATACGCGCTGACGCATTTCGCCTTTCTATGTTCATTATAAAAGCATGTCGATTGGATTGTTACGCAGCACGACTACGCAACCTTGATTTGATTTATATTTGTTGCCGACGGCGCGACAATTCGTTAATTATTTATATTACGTTTATCAATGGAAGAAATACATAAGAAACGATCATTGTATATACTGGATTGCGGAGAAATATTATAGAGTATATGAAATATTATATATATATATATATATACATATATATGAAGCCTTTGTGCAAGTAATTGCGTTTCTACCAATGTCACAAAATTGGACCGGAATGATGTACCAAAGTCAGCACGAACAAAAGTCGTAATCTTACTTTGACATGCGTTACGCACCAGATGGGAACCTAAACCACGTATTTGTTCGATAGCACAAAGCCTTCGGAAACGCGAATGGCAGTTGAATTGCTAAAGCTTTTATGTAAAGTTAACTACTAATGATTAAGTATACAATACCACATTTCCTGGACAAGTATAGGGTGGAATTGGAGCGTAGTTCAACAGTTTACATGAAACGCATGTATAAATTACATAACAAGTGTTGTTAATATAGATTAGGCATATCATTCTAATCCTATATGAAACTAACGTGATAGATACGCTAAACCTAATACATAAATTTAGCTCTTTGTAACCAATATTATAACAGTAATTAAAGTCTGCATTAACGTCTCCTCTGATTTTACTGCTTAGCTTGGATACATTTTTTCATACACTGCATGCACACTTGCATTTCTGTTTTGTTATACGAGTAGAATCTTCTGCACTGAGTGCACTTTATAGAACAGGGTTGTGTTTAAATACAATTGTTTTCTTGAAGCGCTTTACTATAATTTCTAATTTTTGCAATAAAATTGGCTAATTATATGAAGGTTGCAATCTTGATATAAACACATATTCCATTATGTGCATACATTTGTGAGTATAATTTAAGCATTGTATATCGTCGGAAAGGCATTTCATCAAGTAGACAGGTTACTTCCTTATTGGTAATTCATCACATACGTTCCAGAAAACGCCCGGGCAATTCTAAGCACGTCTGCTTCGGAGTCTGTTGCTCTAACCACTGAGCCACCCTGGTAGCCTGGAGTTTGTACTGTAATATAGATCATCGGATTCGGCAGCAAGAGTGTATTTGGTGTTGCACATATAGTAACAAACTAGTTCAAATATGACCAGAAGGATAAACCAAAGACAGTATGAACGGAACGTATAGTCCCGTGCACATTCGTTTCGCCGTCCAATTTTCTCACATTCCACTTCCAAATATATAGTAATACCGGCTCCTACTGATGAGTCGCAAGTAAGCTCGAAACGAATGTGCACGAGATTATACTTTCCGTTCATGCTGAATTTGATATATCCTACTCGTAATATTTGAACTAATTTGTTACTAGTCGCGCAGCACCCAATAAACAATTGAATATATATTAGTTCTCCGCAGACATGCTTAGGTTCGAGCGCTGTCCGCCACAAATTCTGGATAGTACGTGATGACCCAATAAGGACGAAACCGGTTCACTGGATGAATTTTTTTCTACAGTATAAAATACCCAGTTTATACAGACAAATATATGTACATTATGGGATAAATGATTATATCAAAATCCAAAACTTGATATAATTAATTTTTATAACCGCCCGCGCAACCAATGCTCATTCAATTATATAATTGTTTATTTTGCTGTATTCTAACACACGTGCACTTGAACCATTCGTCAGTGGTCCAATTGAAGTTGATTGGCTATTTAAAATCGTGGTTTGTTTATGTACATTCTATTTAAACAATAGCATCAATTACCTAATGCGCACCATCTATCCAAATAAAGCCACCCGATTTCCGTATTTATCAATACATATTTATGCTTTTGTATCGAACTGAACAGTGCTCGGTCTCCATAAGCGCGTAGGCCGAATTAACTGCGATGCAGATCTAACATCGATACCAGTATGTGATCTTACCAACTCAGAATCGCAATGCAAGGAAGATAGTGATTTTAGAATATATGAAACAAGCAGAACCACAGAGAGAAATCGATCTAATAATAAACATGAGCTCGCTAACGCTAGCAATGATGATGACGGTGATGATAATAGTAAATTAATTATTGCTGCTACTGCTGACACTGCCGCTTATGATGACGAAACTGCCGCCAACCAAATGACAGTGGACGAGGTGGTTGAAAGAATCGCTGATGTAGTCCGTGCACTCATAGAACGCGGTACGTACTTACAAACGAGCAGTTCCTGTAATTTATGTACACAAAATTTAAAATTTAATAATGTTTTATTTTTTTGCTTAATTACTCGTCCAAATTTCTTATAAAGTTTCAAGTTATTTTATTTTGAATTTGGATGATTGGCCATGTTTATTGTATAAGCACAGATATGCTTATTCATCGCGACTAAAATAAAGAAATACGGTATGTGCAATTGGACAATGTCATAATTGCCCCGAAAATGATATAATTGAGGCATATGTTATAGAAGCCGGATTGCAGATTGACTATTAACCTAAATTTAATAGGAAGGTCACATTGGTTATAACATTTAAAGCTCATTTGCATATAATAAAATATTTAAATTACAATCAATATCGATTTCAGTTTTTCCTTTATATATATGCGTAGTCGCGCGCGTGTGTGTTCGGAATAGTGGTTCAGTGGTTAGAGTTACAGACCCCGAAGCAGACGTGCCTAAGACCGAGTCCTATTCTTGGAAAATTCAGGAGATTACTTAACGAGTTACAAATGACAAAACTGGTGTATTGGATGAATTGCTTAGTTTATACTGAAAAAAATATAATGTGATTGGCGTTAATATCAAAACCGCAACCATGCCATAAATAAAGAGGAAAAAGTTTAGCATATAAGCGAAGACTGTATTTAGTACGTGGCTTGAATGGCGCAATGAAAGGTTTGAAGACTCCAAAGCAAATGTTCACGAATCAAGCCCTATTCGCGGAATTTCTGGTAAATACTTGTTGCGCTGTATCTGAAACTTTAGACGATATTAGGTTTATACTGAAAAATTTTTTGTATATATATATACATATATACATACATATATATATATATATATATATATATATATATATATATTGTTTTATATTTTAACACGAAACAAAAAGGCTTCATCAGTTGTATTTGTTATTTTCTGATGTTATAGAGACAAAATGTATTTACATAATCAAACCCTGCCAATATACTTTAATTAATAATAGATAAATGGGAATGCTTCGATAGATATTTGTACAATACGGCAGTCTTGTCGATAATTGAACACATTTAAGATCAAAAAGCATACAGACGAATAATAAAGAATTGCCATGTTCATATAAGCATGTTCGCTTGCAAAGTTAATCAATTATTAACTTTTGCAATCGAAATTTTATAAACTTTCGTCCAGGCCTCCGCTTGATTTACTAATTCGCGTCTAGTTTTTTCAATACTTAATTTAGATATAAGGTAAGCAAATCCACATAGAATCATATATAATAGCAAAATTAACAAAAACAACATCAACACGACGACCATAAAAATAATAATAATAATAATAAT